>VMDO01012045.1:0-63919 GCA_007922755.1 Pedetes capensis | reverse complement strand
TTCCATGCATGCACCTCCTCTATCACTCATTCTCATCCATGACACTCCTCCACTCCTTAAGTCTGCATTCCTAGTATTCTCCACTTTAGTTCTTGACCTTTTTCTTTTTCTTCCTAGATTCTGCATTTGAGTGAAAACATATGATAATTTTCTTTGTCGGTTGTTGTTGTTGTTAGGTGCTGTCGAGTCGGTATCTGACCATAGAGACCCTCATAGGGTTTTCAATGGCTGAGTGCTTCGGGATTGCCTTGGGAGTGGATTGCCAGGCCCTTCTCCCATTTTTGGGGTGCTGGGAATTGAACTCAGGGTCTCAGAGACTGCAGCGCAGCGCTCTACCAACTGAGCTAAATCCCAGCCCATCTTTGTCGGTATGTCTTATTTAATTTAACATGAAGACCTCCAGTTCCATACATTTTCTTATAAGCCTATTGCTCCTCAACCAATCCACAAAATAGAAAGGGAAGGAAAGCTCCCAAACTACTTTTATGAGCCCAGTATCACTCTGATACCAAAACCAAGTAAGGGCAAAAGAAAAAAAAAGAAAACTGTAGGTCAGTTTCCTTGGGCCAATTTCCTTGCTACATAGATGGATAAGTCCTCAATAAAATGCTTGTAAACCAAAATTCTACAACACATTGAAAAGTCATGCAACATGATCAAGCTGGGTTTTATCCATAAATGTAAGGACATAGGCAAATGTAAGGACATAAGGACACAAGCCTATAACATAGGCTATAAACAGAATCAAGGAAAAGGATCACATAATGATCTTAATAAATGAGACAAGGTTTTTGACATAATCCACAATCTTTTCATGATAAAGGTTCTCAAAAATTGGGGATAGAAGGACAAAAGAACCTATAAATAATGTACTAATAGCCACATTATAGAGAATGTAGAAAATGTGGAAGTATTTCCCCTAGAATCAGGAAGGGACGAGGTTGTCCACATCAACTCACTTATTCAGTGCAGGGCCATATGGCAAAAGAAAGAGATTCACAGAGATTCACAACCCGCCTTCTGTGGAGAATGTGCTGCCCCTTCTCTGCCCTCAGTGCTGCCTGCTCCACAGGGCTGCATTTCCTGGGGGTGACTGAGAGTCGCACTGCTCTGGAGCCGGCCGCATAGCCTCATCAGCTCAGGCGAGTCAGGTCCGCACACAACTGCTCAAGGCACACGGTCTGCAAATTGTGTGGGGCTCAAGGACAGAAATGGGGCAAAGAATATTGAGCATCACGTTCTTCCAGTTTTCACGAGCTGAGGACACACAAGCCCATGTGGGCTCCACTCTGTTCTCCAGGGCTTGAGATGACAGCCAGCCACCATCTGCTTGGACTTTGGGTTGTGCTGGTGGGTGAGGCTTAAATTCCCACCTCTGCAGCTGGCCATGCCATTGCCATTGCTGTTTGTCACCATGGCCCACCTGACTTTAGGAGTCTCTGAAAACACAGCCAGAAGTTCTAAGCTCTGTGTGCCTAGTAGGGCCTCACCTAGGACAATGAGCAGGCTTTGTCCTTCATCACCATGGCGTTGCCCTGTTTTCTTTGATAAGACTGTGGTTCCTAGGGTTGAACACAATGAAAGAAACCATCAATGCTGTGTGGATGGATGGTGTGAGGCTTCCCTTGTCTTCCTAAGTGGTGGATTCTCTGCAGTTGGCACATTTGTGGTTTAGAATGACAGTGGAGCAAAGAGAGGCTCCTACCATGGGCCTCTTGTCCAGAGAACGGTGCTGTGTGGCCGTGAGAGGACGCAGCCCTCTCCAGATTCCCATTCTGCACTCCAGTGTCCTCCATCCCACCCAGGAAATGAGCTGGCAGGGATGGTCACAGAGTCAAAGGTGGCAGGGAGGAAGCATGGTTTAGGAATTAGGGCCAATGTCTCACCACCCTGAGGAGTTTAGAGATCAATTGATCCATCTATCATCTATTAGAAGAATTCATCAAATGCCCACCATATATCCAGGACCATCTAATTTATTTAATCCCCATCCAATTCTATCTTCCATTCTCTTTGATATCAGGTTTGGATGTCAAGTGTGATGGAATCTAATGTCTATCACAATTCCGAACAGGCCCACTAGCTCATATAACTTGGGTGACGGCCTCTTCACTCAAAAATCTTCAGCCTCAAGCATATTCATGGGGGTAATGCAGTTGGAGTCATTCACGTCAAGCTATGATATGGTTTCTTTTGGGGGCAATGTATAAAGCTCACCCTAGACAGCACTGTTGTGATGACGGAGCCCCCAATCCCATGTCTCACCTGAGTCACCTGAATGTCTGAAAGAACACCTTGCACTTCAGGATTCTCTTCTCGAGGGTCAGCTTTAAAGGACACAAAGATTCCAAAATGCTAGAAACAGAGACAGCTAGAGTAAGTATCCTGAATTATGGGGGAATAGTAAAATGGCCTTCCAGTACATCTGGGGTTTTCTAGACCATCTGTTTTCTGCTCTGTAGGTTAGAAGAAGTAAACCTTCGATAAGGGGAAGAAAAGAAAAAACAAAAACAGTTTCTCCTACTCTAGTGAAGAGAAATTTCATGGTACTTGCTGACATAGGTGCAGACTGAAAGGTTTCTAGAAAAAAAACCACACACCATGTAGAGATCAAAGCATCCAGCCTGAGGAGAGGGCTCCTGAGGGTGGTCTTCTTGAGCACCTGAGTGATTGAACCCTGGGATTGTGTGTGTGCTCCTATTCCTAACTGGTAGTGAAGGGCGGTGGCAGTCAAGAACAGCTCCATTCTATTGTGTTCAGGATTTTGATCACGAGACCGCCTTCCTGAGCCGAGTTCTGGAAAGGGGTAAATTTGGGATATCTGTACTGACTTGGGAAAGTCATGCTAGGAATCCAGTGCTGTTGGCTGTTGTCATAGTTAGAATCTTTCCCCATCCAAAACACTAGGCGCCAGATAGGGCCTGTGAGGGCTGCATCTTGGAATATTACCTCTGCACAAGGAACATCTGTTCTTCTTCTGTTCCTAGAATATTATGGGAAACTTGGAAAAGTCCAGTCCTTGTTATAAAGTAGCACAAGACATGTCAGAATTATTTTCTGTTGGATAGAAGGCGGGAGTTCAACAATAAACTTTTATTTTCTGAAGAGGTTTACAGCAAGTCGTGAAACCTGTTTCTTGGTTTGTCCTTGCCTTTTGTAGTAAAATGTGATAGGCTTGTTCATGAATGTATATTTGTATTTGCATGTAAGTATATGTGTGTATTTCATAATTACCATACTGAGAGAGAGCTTAATTATATCAAAATTCTTTCTGAAAATATCTAATTTCTCTGGATTTTGAGCAGATCCAGGGCTTCATGTCAGAGGTTCTCAGCCTCAGCTCTTCTGATCTTTGGGGTCAGGTTAGTCCTTTCTGTGGGTACTGCCTTGTGATTGGAGCATGTTTGACCACATCAAAGATCCTAAGAACTGGATGCCAGTGGGAAAATCCCATTTTCAATCTTTTAAAGCCCAGTGACTTTCTTATAGCACAGTGATGCATTTGCTGGGTTTTTATTGCTTGGAGTCTGATGTAACTTCCCAGAAATAATAATTAACAAATTCATTACCACGTTATAAACAGGATGCCGGGTGTTAACAGGCTAATTGTGACAACTCAAATTGTTCGCAGGCATTTTCAAAGGGCAACTAGGTGTGGAGAAGTTCTGTAAAATGTGGGCACCATTACTAGCATACACAGCACCGCCCACTCAGCCCAAGCGAAGGGCACTGAGTAAAGGGTAGGAAGGTTCCGCTGGGAAGACGAAGCTTGGATCCATCTCAGGGTGGAGGAGAGTCGCACGTGCCACTACTGCTTACAAACTGACATTAAATGTCATCATGTAGTAAACGCCACGGAACACTTAGGCTTCCTCTGCAAACATTGTGGAGCCTGTGTTGACACAGGAAAGGTCGGCCAAGCCTGACCCGAGAAAAGAAAACAAATTCTGCTGTTCTGAGACAGGAGACATCTCCAGAATCACTGTGCACGGTGGCTCCAGGGGAGTTGCTGGGTGGATTGGAAACCACAGCTTCAGAAAGAGAAGTTCCTGCCTCTCTCTCTGCTCCTACTCCTGGAGCAGGCTTTGCACTCCTGTGTGAGGGGCGCCCCCTACTGGTCGTGAGCCCTGCAGGAGGTTTGTGTCTGGGCTCACACTGAGCTCCCCTCACTGTGTATCTTGCACAGTAATAGGTGGCCGTGTCCTCGGTGGTCACAGAGCTCAGCTGCAGGGAGAACTGGTTCTGGGCGGTGTCTCTGGAGATGCTGACTCGGCTCTTGAGGGATGGACTGTAGTAAGTGCTTCCAGCATAGCTTATGTATCCTATCCACTCCAGGCCCTTCCCCGGGGGCTGGCGGACCCAGCTCCACCAGTAACCACTGGTGATGGAGGCACCAGAGACAGCGCAGGTGAGGGTCAGCGTCTGTGAGGGCCTCACCAGGCCAGGTCCTGACTCCTGCAGCTGCACCTGGCACAGGACACCTACGGACAGAGAGAACCCATGCCTGTCAGTCTCCTGAGGTTACACCCTCCCCAAAGACCCATGTCTGACCTGGGACACTCACCTTGGAGAGCCGCTGCCAGCCAGAGGAGAAGACCCGCCTTCCTCATCTTCCAGACCACAGCCCGCCTTCCCCAGAGACCTCAGTCCTGCGTCAGGAGAGAGCTGGGCCCCTGCCGCCCAAGAGCGGAGTTTAACCTGGAGCTTGAATAATAATTTGCATGTTGGGGAGTCTGATTCTTATATATGGAGGCCGACTGAGGTCAGGACACCCCAGTCCTTCTGTGGCTCCATGGGGCGTCTTTCCTAGAAGTCAAGTTGAGTTTAAATTTACAATAAGAGATCACAGGCCTAAGAGGGCAGCTGGAAGCTGTCCAGAGAGGACCTCACATTTTGGATCCCAGAACCACCTTCCCCCAACCTCCTTCTTCATTTCTTGACCCAGGCCAATCCTCCTCCATTCCCTCCAGCTCTGATTGCCTCCTTAGGGCTGACTCCAGGACAGCTCCTGCTTTGTGTCCATGTTCTCTCTAATCATATGTGGCTCACGTGCAGTTGGAGCTTGTTACACTGTCATATCATTGCTGTCATCACAGGCGTCCTGGCCTGCCTTGTGTGCTAAGACATCCTGTGTCCAAGGCACGTCAGCACCAGAACCACCAGACTGGATCAAATGCTGTCTGTCCTGTGCTTTACTCACAGAAAACACACTAAGCATTTGGGGATAAAAGGAGGCAATCTGCCATAGCTGCCTAATTATCGAGACTAAAAATTATGCCTCTAACATGTGATAATCCCCTTTCTAATTTCAGGGTCACCTCTTGGACTCCACAGGGTTTCTTGGATTGGAAGTCCTCAAGGCATCATTGATCCTCATTTTTATAAAATCACTCATAACTGATACTAGGCACACAGTGACAACGTCCACGACATTCGACATGGAGACCCACTTCCAATAGGCTCTAGCCCCATTCCTCTCCTTCAGATCAAACAGAAAAACCTGCATCCAGTCCCCAGGAGCCTCCTGTGTTCTTGCTTTGCAGGTAGCAAGCCTGCATTTGATGTCCTAATATCAGGAGGTTTGGTGGAGAGCAGGATGAAGACGTTCGTTCCTTCCCAGGGATGATTGTGCATCTTAGGAGCCTATGAAGAGAGAGGCTGCATCATAACCTACAGGTTCCAGCGCAGCACAGTCAAGAGTTAGATTAAGACAACTAGTGCATCTAATCACTGTGGTTGGTCCTTGCATTATTTCTGCACATCTCCTTGGGTGTCCAGGATGGCCCTTTCCAGAATGGCAGGAGTGACATACACACCCAATGTCACAAGTTATCCCTGCCCAGAGAACAGCGGGCACAGTGGATGAGGGGCCCTGGGCTCCCTTCCCCAGCACCTGTGCATGAAATATAATGGACAAGGGATCCTGAGCTCCTTTCCCAGGCACCTGGACACTGAACTGGAACATGGTGCTTCCCACAGGAAGATCCCTCATGACCTGGCTTAGAGAGCTGCATGTGGTCTTTCTGGGCCACACTCCTGTCCTGGGGAGCCAGGAGGGCTGGGGTCATTCCCTGCCTATGGAAGACATTGGTCAGCAGCTGGGAGAGCAGCTGTGTGACGTCCCAGGTTTTTGTCTCAGAGATGAGACCATGCGGGCTGTTCCCCTCCACTGTCCGGTGTGGGCAGCATGGGGCTGTCCACCTGGGGCTCTGCAGGCCAACACCAGCCTGGACTCTTCCCTGCACCAACCTGCTACCCCTGTGTCCTTAAGAGCTTCCCCCAAAGGCAAGTGCTAATACATTTACTGCACCTTGGTCGCCCTTTCCAATTAGCTACCTGCAATATACTGAATATGTGAGGCTATTAATAAAAGGTAGGAGGATAATGGGTCTGAGCCAAGTGCCATTTGGGTTCTGGTCATGTGCATGAAACCCAGAGAAGACTGAGGCTGGCTGTCAGCATATTCCATAAACCTGGTGCAATGAGAGGTGTGAAGGGTGGGTTGGGCCCACAGCAGTTCTCCTTCCATAGGGAGAACACAGAGTATGAGCCTTTTCCTCCCCTGAATCCCCAAATACCGGCCTTTGCTGGACTTCCCTGTGAAGTTGTGTCATTGAAAACAAGACCAAAATGTAATAAGATTAAAATCACCCTATAAAATACTTTAATGACATGTACCTGATCTCATTTCAGTACCAGATATCAGAATATACTACACAATAAGAGCAACCAAAACAGTGTGGTGCTGCATAGAAACCAACACTTAGACCAAACGAATGGAATGGAGAACCAGGAGTGAATGCCACAGTCACTGATGGTTTTCCAAAGATGTCAAAAACCTTCACTGGAGAAAGAATATTTAGTTTAGTAAGTGTTTATAGGATATATATATCTATATATATCTATATATATATATCTATATCTATATCTATCCACTCACACCCATATATGGAGAATAATTAAACTAAGGTCTTATTTTTCACCATACATAAAATCAACTTAAAGTCATTTCAAGACTTAAATGTATGACTTAAAAGCATGAAACTACTGGAAGAAAATGTAGGAAAAACACTTCAACACATTGGTATAGGCAGACCTTTTGGGTAGAAGTCCATCAAATTCAGAAGCTTCAGAGGAAAACAGAGTGAGGAGACACCCTACAGAAGGGAAGTTTGCTCATGACCTGCGAGTAATATACAGAATTTAATAGCTAAAAAGAGTTGCAATCTGATTAAAATTGGGCAAGTTATCTGAATAGATGTTTCTCAAAATAGCACACACAAATATCCAACAAGAATGTGGGAAAATTCTTTCCCTTATCAGCAGTGTGCTAACCAAAATCACAATGAGCTATCACCTCTCCCCAGTGAGAATTCTTTTGTGTAAAAGACAAAATAAAGCGAATGCTTGCCAGGATATGGGTAAAGGGGAACTCTTACGTATTGTTGGTTGGAATGTAAGTTAGTACAGCTGTTTTGAAAACAGTATGGAGATTCTTCAAAAAACTAAGGCAGGTTTTACCACATGGCCCAGCAATAACACTACCTGGTGGATGGCCCAAGGAAATGAAATCTGAACGTCAAAGATATACCTGCATTCCCATGTCTATTAAATAAGTATTCACAATCACCCACAGTGTCTATCACTGGATAGGCTAAAAATGTTGCTATATACAGACACAAAATGACATCCTGTCTTTGTTGCAAGAGTATGGAACTGGGGGACCTTACTATAGGTGAAATAAACCAAAAAGAAGAGGACAGGTACCACATGATTTCATTCATTTGTGTATGCCAAAAAAATCAATCTCATCAAAGGAGAGAAAGGAGTAATGGTCATTAGAGCCCAGGAAAGGTGGAGGGAGGTGAACAGAATGAGGGGCTTGATGGGCTCAGACAAGCTAGGAGTCACTAGTTTTAGTGTTCTCTTAGCTCAGCAGGTTGACTTCAGTCTACAACAGGCATATTGTACATTTGAAAATAGCTAAAGGAGAAGAGTTTTTAAGTTACCAACACACAGAATGATAAGTTTTTGAATGGACACATATGCTTCTTGCCTGAGTTTTATTATACTTTCTATGCCTGCAGCAAATTATTATACTTTGCCTCATATATATTGTACATTGATTAAAAAATAAATAATAGACTTCTCATATAAGATGTCTGGAGCCTTACTGTGGTGTCTGATCCTGCCAAATCTCAGAAGCTAAGCAGGGTTGGGCCTGGTTAGTACTTGAATGGGAGATGGCCTGGCAACACCGGATGCTGTAGGCTTGGGAGAAGGACCCCGCAACCCATTGCCCCCCCCAAAAAAACCCACACCATTGACAACTTGATGAATAGCAGAGAAGAACTGACAATAATGTTTCATCTGGTGTATACAGGGTCGCTGACTCGACGGCACCTAATGACAAGAACAACATGTGAGATATCTGATTAGAGATAAGCCTCCATGTGATGTGGTAAAACACAGGAGTCAGAATAGGAAGGAGAAGAATCTACTCCACAGAGGGAAGGCCTGGAAAAGCACAGAAATCATGAGCAGGTTATAGGATGGAGTCAGAGTGCAGAATGGAGCTGAGCAGCAAGAGGGAGTGATCAGGACACATCTCTAGCCACAGCTCCTTGGCAAGCGAGGGAATTGGAGGCCTCCACTCAAACAGGAAAGCCACACAGCCCTAGCAGTCAGACTGGCAGTCCCACAGGACAGGCCTATGGCCCTTGAAGTCCTTAGATCCATTCTGGGAATTTCGCCAAATAGTGGCTCTTACTGATGGGGTTGGGTTGTCAGTTTTGGAGAAGAGACTCATTTTGCCTTGCTCCATATGTCAGAGGGCTGGGACCAGGTGCCATCTTGAGAAGGAACATATTATGTGAGATTGAGCTATTTGGGAGCCCTAACTAAAAAGAAAGAATAATCAGTGGTCAGGGAGCCTATGAGTAACCTGCCCCAACCCCAGGGTGTGACACATCTGTGTCAGGCAGTTACAGAGAAGGGGTAGGTGGGCTGTTCACATTGAGAGATTTGGTCAGCAGGAGGTTCAGACAAGGTGGATGGTAGCTCCACCTCCCAGGGAGAGGAGATGATTTCATCTCCTGAGGGGAACTTTGTTGTTGTTGTTAGGTGCCCTAGAGTCGAGTCCGACTCATAGCGACCCTATGTACAGCAGATCGAAACACTTGCTGATTCTGTGCCAGGTAAACGATCTTATTTATGTTTAAGCCCATTGTTGCAGACACAGTGTCAATCCATGTAGTGGAGGGGTTTCCTCTTTTGCATTGGCTTGCCATTCTCCCAAACATGATGTCCTTCTCCAGGGATTGATCTCTCCTGACTACATGTCCAAAATATGGAAGGCAGTCTGGCCATTCTTGCTTTCAAGGAGCACCCTTGTTGCACTTCTTCTAGGACAGATTTGTTGGTTGTTTTGGCAGTCCATGGTATATTCAATAATCTTCAGCACCACAATTCAAAAGCATCAATTTTTTTTCTGTCTCTCTTGTTCAATGTCCAGCTTTCACAACCATATGATGCGACTGAAAATACCATGGCATGAGTCAGATGCACCTTCGTCTTCAATGTGACAGCTTTGCTTTTCAATACTCTAAAGAGATCTTTTGCCACAGCTTTTCCTAGAGCAATGCATCTTTGGATTTCTTGACTGCTACTTCCACAGGTGTTGATTATAGAGCCAAGCAAAGGAAAATCTTGGACAACCTCAATCTTTTCTCCTTTTAATGTGAAGTTGCGCGCTGACCCAGTCGTAAGGATTTTTGTTTTGTTGATGTTTAGTTGTAACCCATATTGAAGGCTATGATCTTTGATCTTCATCAGTAAATGTTTTAAATCCTCTTCATTTTCAGCAAGCAGAGTTGTGTCACCTGCATAACACAGGTTGTTATTGAGCCTTCCTCCAGTCTTTATGCCACATTCTTCCTCATAAAGTCCAGCTTCTCGGATTATTTGTTCAGTGTATAAATTGAAGAGATAGGGTGAAAGTATACAGCACTGAAGTACACCTTTTTCAACTTTAAGCCACACGGTGTTTCCTTGTTCTATTTGAACAACTGCCTCCTGGTTCATGTACACATTTCTCATGAGCACAATTAGGTGTTCTGGTATTCCCATTTTTTGAAGTGTTATCCATAATTTATTATGATCCACACAATCAAATGCCTTTGCATAGTCAATGAAACATAGATAGACATCTTTATGATATTCTCTGATTTTAGCTACTATCCACCTGACATCAGCAATGATGTCCCAGGTTCCCTGCCCTCTTCTGAAACCCTCTTGATTTTCTGGTAATTCCCTGCCTATATACTGCTGCAGTAGCTTCTGAATGAGCTTTAGTAGGGTTTTGCTTGTGGGCGATATTAATGATATTATCCGATAGTTTGCACATTCAGTTGGATCCCCTTTTTTGGGAATAGGCACAAATATGGATCCCTTCCAGTCAGTTGGCCAAGTAGCTGTTTTCCAAACTTGTTGGCACCTCCAGTGCCAACAACATGTTAACACCTCCAGTGCTGCATCTGTTTGTTGAAACATCTCTATTGGTATCCCATCAATTCCTGGAGCCTTGTGTTTCACCAGTTCTTTCAAGGCAGCTTCCAATTCGTCCTTCAACACCATTGGTTCCTCTTCATATGTGACCTCTTGGAATGGTTGGTCATCTACCAATTCTTTCTTGTATAATGACTCTGTGTATTCTTCCCATCTTCTTTTGATGTTCCCTGCATCATTTAATATTTTCTCTGTAGAGTCTTTCACTACTGCCACTTGAGCTTGAATTTTTTCTTCACTTCCTTAAGCTTGAGAAACACAGAGCATGTTCTTCCCTTTTGGTTTCCTGCCTCCAGCTCCATGCACATGTCATTAGAATATTTGTTTTTGTCTTCTCAAGATGCCTTCTGAAATCTTCTGTTTAGTTCCTTAACTTCATCATGTCTTCCTTTTACTTTAGCTGCTCGACATTCAAGGGCAAGTTCTACTGTCTCTTTTGACATGTAGCTTGGTCTTTTCTTTTTTTATTGTCTTTTAAAGAACTCTTTGCTTCCTTCTTGAATGATATCATTGATGTCATGCCACAACTCTTCTGGTCTCCTGTCATTTGTGTCTAATGCAGTAAACCTATTTTTGAGGTGGTCTCTGAACTCAGGTGGGTTATACTCAAGTTCATACTGTGGCTCTCATATACTTGTTCTAATTTTCTTCAGCTTCAGTTTGAACTTACCTATGAGAAGTTGGTGGTCTGATCCATAGTGAGCATCTGGTCTTGTTTTGACATTTTGTATAGAGCTTTTCCATCATCTCTTTCCACATATGTAGTCAATTTGATTCCTATATGTTCCCTCTGGTGAAGTCCATGTGTATAGTCTCCATTTATGATTTTGAAAAAATGTATTTGTAATGAAAAGTTCATTGGTCTGACAAAATTCTATCATGCGATCTCCAGCTTCGTTTCTGTCACCAAGACCATATTTTCCAACTACAGAGCCTTCTTCTTTGTTTCTAACCTTTGCATTCCAGTCACCAGTGATTATCAGTATGTCTTGATTGCATGTTTCATCTATTTCAGATTGCAGAAGCATACATATATTCCATGTTCCAACTATTAATGGATGTTTAGAGGGGAGCTTTGGGGACTGGCAACTCTGAGGAAAGGTCAGATGAAGGGTTCCATCTTCCAGTGATCACCCTCCACCTAACACACTCTAATATTCCAGGAAACAGAAAGAAATTACTCTGATTCTTTATCTTTTTCCCCCTTTTCTACTGGGCTGGAGATTGAACCCAGTGCTTCTTAAAAATCATTTGCACACCATTTATAATTATTAGTAATGTATTTATTTGTAAGATCCTAGGAAAGATACAGCAAAGGAAAGTTTGTATAATAAGAATAATGGATGATAAATGTAAAAGAGAGGCAATGCCATTTTCAGAAGTTTCAAGTATATTCACACATAGGAATCAATGAAAGATGCATTCCTAACTCTTTCCTAGTAAATGCAGAAATGCCATTGAGAGGCAGAGAGTGATAGAAGTTATTTTCAAACAGTATTGCAAAGTGTCACATCTTCCAACATTGATGCACAAAGTCAATGCTATAGCAATCAAATTTTCAATATACATTTCTGGAATTATTCAAACTATTTTTGAGCACAGAAACAAAGGTAGCGTAGGGTGATTGTAGGATTAAAAGGGAAAAAAAAGCTGATGCTCATCCTTGGCTTGATTGCAGCTTCTACAATCGGGCCAATGGAACAGTGATGATAACCATGAGCAGAGGAACCATTTGGTCTGGGTTCACTCTGAGCTCTCCTCTCTGTGTCTCTTGCGTGGTATTAGGTGGCTGTGTCCTCAGTGGTCACAGAGCTCAGCTGCAGGGAGAACTGGTTCTGGGCTGTGTCTCTGGCGATGGTGACTCGGATCTTGAGGGACGGACTGTAGTACGTGCTTCCAGTATGTGAACCTGAGTTCTGCCACAGGACATAGACACCTAGGCAGGTGTTCAAGCCTCATCTTCCCACTAGCATGTGTCCTAGGCCATCAAGGCCCTGGATCACCTCATGACTAGATGGGAGTCAGGTTGTCCTTGTCACTGCTTGTCCCCGGGACCCTGAAGCCGGACACAGATGGCATGGCCCTCCAGGCCCCATGGTCTGTGCAGGCCTGTCTGCCCTCCCCAACAGAGTTCTTTGCCAAGGGCCCAACATTCTCTCCTCACTGTCCACACGCCCAGTACTTCTTGTAAGAGGAGTGGATGCCTGTGTGCCCTGAAGTTCTGGAGTGTGTGTGTGTGTGTGTGTGTGTGTGTGAGAGAGAGAGAGAGAGAGAGAGAGAGAGAGAGAGAGAGAGAGAGAGAGAGGGAGAGACCATGTTCCTGAGAAAGGGCTGACATGCATCAAAATTCACCCCGAATAAACACAGTTCTCTGGGTTCTGACCAGTTTCTGGCTTTTCACTCTCTTGTGATTGGAGGATGCGTGTCAGCATCCATGGTCTCTAAAACCAGAGGACAGTAAGACAATTAGTTCCTCAATTCTGACAACGTAAATTGTCCAGGCTTTGTCTAAGTCCCTCTGGGGAAATGTCTTGGAATATGTGGGCACCAGGAACAACATATGAAATGTTGGCCAGATCATTCCAAGGGAAGAGCTCTGGATAGACTAGGATAGAGCAGGGCTCATAGGGAACAGAGACACTGACGTCTATCTGACAGTGGAGGAAAGGCACACAGGCTATTAAATGTTCACAAAGTTGGCAATGACACCACGTAGTAAACGTCATTGCCAAAAAAGGCTTCCTTTGTTTCATGGAGCCCTGTCCTAAGATAGAAAATATCAGAGATGCTCAAACTCATGAAAACAAAGATTTCTGCCTTTCTGAGACAGGAGACATCTCCAGAATCAATGCGAATGGTGGCCCCAGGGGAGATGCTGGGTGGATTGGAAACCACAGCTTCAGAAAGAGAAGTTCCCTCCTCTCTCTCTGCTCCTGCTCCTGGACTGGGCTTTGCACTCTGTGTGAGGGGCGCCCCCTGCTGGTCATGAGCCCTGCAGGAGGTTTGTGTCTGGGCTCACACTGGGCTCCCCTCACTGTGCCTCTTGCACAGTAATAGGTGGCCGTGTCCTCAGTGGTCACAGAGCTCAGCTGCAGGGAGAACTGGTTCTGGGCGGTGTCTCTGGAGATGCTGACTCGGCTCTTGAGGGACGGACTGTAGTTGGTGCTTCCATCATAGCTTATGTATCCTATCCACTCCAGGCCCTTCCCTGGGGGCTGGCGGACCCAGCTCCAGTAACCACTGGTGATGGAGGCACCAGAGACAGTGCAGGTGAGGGACAGCGTCTGCGAAGGCCTCACCAGGCCAGGTCCTGACTCCTGCAGCTGCACCTGGCACAGGACACCTGGGGACAGACAGAACCCATGCCTGTCAGTCTCCTGAGGGGACAACCTCCCCGAGGACCCATGTCTGACCTGGGACACTCACCTTGGAGAGCCGCTGCCAGCCAGAGGAGAAGACCCGCCTTCCTCATCTTCCAGACCACAGCCCGCCTTCCCCAGAGACCTCAGTCCTGTGTCAGGAGACAGCTGGGCCCCTGCCGCCCAAAAGCGGAGTTTAACCCAGAGCTTGAATAATAATTTGCATGTTGGGGAGTCTGACTCTTATATATGGAGGCAGACTGAGGTCAGGTCCCTTCTTCCTTATGTGACCCTGTGAAGTGACACTTCTGTTGAGTTCCAGTGATGTGTAAATCAGCGAGAGGAGAACTTGTTCTAAGGTCATTGTTGGCATCTTGGTCAGGATGTCCCCAGCCTCCTAGCCAAGGTCTAGCCTTGTCCCAGCCTCTCTCCCTCCCTGGCCCCAGCTGGAACCTCTTTCTGGCCCAGGCTCTGCCTCTGGCTTTCCCAGGCTCATTCAATATGGCTGGCTGCCTCATTCATTCTCCCCTGCACGTGCTTGTTTCATTGTGCACTGGTTTTTCGACACATTGTGGTTTCTGCAGGAGACCCAGGCCCACCTTGTGCCCTAAGACACCCTGTGGTCCAAGGCCCAGCAGCACCGGCACCCAGAGACTGTATGAATCACTGTCTGTCCTGTGCTTTCCTCACCAGTGGATCCTCAGAACTTAGGGGAGAGAGTGAGGCAACCTGTTACAAACGCCCAGTGCTAAAGGACATGGAGACTTCGCACATGTGGTCACCCTGACCTATGTTCAATGGCCTCGTTCTCCAGATTTTATGCCCAGCGTTGAACTCCTCAGCTCGTGATATATCCTTGGTTGGAAAGTCGCTCATGATAAGTGCCATGAACATAATGATGGTGCCCTAACAGTCCACTCTGACACCCACCTGTCCTTCAGATTCTAGCCCCACTCCTGCCCCTCACACGGGACGTAGAAACTCACCCCCGGCCCCCGTCCCTACCTCTCCTTTTACTTTTCAGTCATCAGGTTTCTGTGACCTGTTTTGATATCAGAAGATCCAGCAGAGAGCTGGACAAAGGCTCTCCTTCGCCAGGGAAGCGAGAGGGTGAGAGCCTGTTGGGCAGTGCTGTGCTGACAAGTCCGAGAGTCGCCCCGCAACCAACAGGACCCAGGACAAGACCCTCAGTGTGGAGACTCGGAGGGCCCTTGGGCCATGTCGCAGGGGCGGTCCTCGTGGTATGTCTGCCCTTTTCCCTGGGTGCCTAGCACAGTCCTTCCCAAAACGGCATGGGAGACACCCCGATGAAGCAGTCCCCTCCCTGCTCAGAACTTGGACGCTGAGGCCGTGCATTGGGCCTCCACAGACAGCCCTCATGGCTCCTGTGGTGGGACAGAGTCATCCTGCCTGTGCTGGGGAGCCAGCAGGACTGGGGTTCATGCCCTGCCCACCGCAGGCATTTGTCGGTGGCTGAGAAAGCAGTACGTGAGGTCCCAGGCCCCTGGCTCAGGGGGAACCTTTGGGGCCTGCTCACTCCACAGTGCTCCATGGGCAGCAGGCGCTGCCCTCTGTGGGCTCAGCCCAGCCACCATCTCCCCTGCCTTGACCTGCTGCCCTGTGATCTGAACAGTTTCTCCCAAAAGCAAGAATTTGTGCGTCTTTCATGTTAACTCACGACTCCAAGTCAGCTACCTGCAACGTGCCCAGGACGTGAGGGAGGGATGGCCAGGGCTTCGCAGAAGAGAGTGACCGTGGTTGTGGTCATCTGCATGGCAGGAAGCTGAGGCTGGCGTGTCAGCATATTCCATCAGCCTGGTCCAGTGGGCGGGGGTTTGTCCCTTACAGGTCGCCTCCACAGGTAGGACCCAGAGGATGGGCTTCCTTCCTCCCTTGAGCCCTAAAATACTGCCCTCTGCTGGCTTCCCGGGGAAGTCACGTGTCATTAAGTACCAGAACTGATGCCGTTCAAGCTAACAAATCCAACGGCAGGTCTCCTGCTCCACCTCTTTACCAATGTCAGCTTGTGTGTTTTCTGAAGCCCGCCTATGACCCAATCATTTTTATGATTTCTTATTTCACTAGTGGGACATTGTGAAAAGGGAATTTAGGGGACATATCAAGATCCCTGAGGAATAAGTGGTTCAGGCAGGCAATGAATCTGGGCGCTGTGCCCAGAACGTATTTCTGGCAGGGACTTGCCCTGGACCCTTCAGATCTGCATCAAACAGACGGATGAACTAATCTGGGTTAATTAATCTTTCTGTGCCTCGTTTTTCTCACTTCATAAGTCCAGAGAAGTGTGCCTCTAACACCTGGAGCTCATCATAAAGGTCTTTAAGGAAATCACTGCAAAATGCTTCTCATGGATAACATAAAACCAAGAAGGCACTAAATCACAGATGTCACTATAATTCTTAGTGATACTGACATAATAACAATTCAGAATTAAGTTGTAATACTGATAAATATTGCCTTCCTTCAGTTATTAGGTCATGTTGTGTTCTGTTAGTGTAAAATAATGAAGGCCATAAGAGAGAACTTAACAAATGTTTATTGAGAGATGGGGAGGCTGTTATGAGCATGTGGGGATATTCATTGCTCTGCTATTGTCCTACTTTTCCCTGCCATTTATACTAAGAATTTTCCTTGGATTTCTTTTCTTTTTCGGTACTGGGGGTTGAACCCAGGGCCTTGTGCTTGCATGCTTTAAAACTGCTGGACCACTGAGCTGTACCCTCAGCGCTTTTTTTTTTTTTTTTTTTTTTTTACTTTTTGAAACAGGGTCTCACTCAGTTACACAGAATGTCTGGTCTTGAACTTGTGATCCTCCTGCCTCCCCCTCCCAGGTCATTGGGATTACAGGTGTGCTCGACTGCACCTGGCTGTATTTTATTTCCTTAATCAATCAACAAAATTGTGTGTGTTTACCACGCTCAACCTTAGATGGGTCTATTTGCTGCACACTAAGTTTATTTAAATGCACTTCTAATAATGCAGACAGCAGGGAATGCATGACATTTGAAACTTCTCTAAGTTCATTGATTTTTTTTCAAATATACATATGTGCAATGGCTAAGTCTAGTTAATTTCCACATGCATTACCTCACGTGAAAATATTACATGATCATAGGATAAGAACAGAAACAAACAAATGAATAGATAAGACAGCATATACTAATAAGAAGCTCTCCAGTTGTTTGTGTTCCTCCCCATAAGTTGAATTTTTGATATCACATTTTACATCCTTCTATATTGTCTCTTTTCAGCCAGTTTTATACCTTCTTATGTTTCTCCCTTACTTGTTAACTTCTTCTTTCAGTTTGAAGAACTTTAGTATTTCTTATAGAGAAGGTCTCCAAAAGATATATTCTCTTTGCTTCTGTAGCCTGGGAAAATCTTTATCTCTCTTTTGTTTTTCAAGGATAGTTTTGTACTTCCATGACCTATATCTTAAAATATTGGACATATGTTGAAATCTAACATCCACATATGAGAGAAAACATGCTATGCTTGTCTTTCTTGGTCTGGCTTATTTCACTTAAAGTGATGATCTCTAGTTCCCTCCATTTTCCATCAGATTCCATGATTTTGCCCTTCCTAGGGCTGAGTAAATGCCTGCAGCCGTAGCTCTGTGGCATCCGATCCCGTCAGATCTCAGAAGCTAAGCAGGGTCGGGCCTGGTTAGTACCTGGATGGGAGACTGCCTGGGAACACCAGAAGCTGTAGGCTTGGGAGAAGGACCTGGCAACCCCCTCCCAAAAATCAATCTGCCATTGAAAACCCAATGAACAGCAGAGAAGCACAGACAATAGTGTTTCCCCTGTTGTACAGAGGGTCACTATGAGTCGGATACCAACTCAATGGCACCTAACAACAACAACAACAACAACAGGGCTGAGTAAAACTCCATGGCGTATGTGTACCTCATTTTCCTTATACGCCCATCTATTGATGAGCACCTACATTGATTCATGCATGAATGGGAATGTCACAGTGAAACCCATGAAGTTGTATACTAACTAAAAATTACTAATAAAAGATTGTCTGAAGGATTTGCTGGATGCAGTACAGGGTCTTCCCCCTCTATTATTCTGAATATACCATGTTAATCTTTCCTCATTTGTAATGTTTCTGTTGAGAAGCCAGCTGTCAGGCAAATTGGGGCTCCCTTGTGTGTGGTTTCTTATCTTTTGTAACCATGAGAAGCTTCTCTTTATCTTTCACTTGTGTGAATGTGATTGTAGGATGTCCTGGGGTAGATTTCACTGAGTTCCATTTGTCTGTTAACCTCGGACCCTGTTTTCCCTGTGTAGCATGACAGATTGCTCCAGGTTGGACATGACCATCCATGTCTTTAAGTAGATCAGCTGGGAGACCTTGGCCCATAGTCATAGCCACAAAATAGGATCCACCACATAGCTGAGGGCTGTGTTTAGAATGTGGGAGGGCATATTAGAATTCCCTAGTGGGGAGGGGGGCACAGAGGAGACCCTCAGGAGAACCCTTTTCCCATGCCTCTGAGCACTATATAAGAGGGAAACACTTGGCTGGTCTGGGACTTGTGAGTGGTGCAGCCTCCTTTTGGGACTGTGGTTGGGAAGACCGCCCAGTGATCCTTCCTGGTGGTGGAGCCGTGCTTACATGCTGCCCGGGGCTCTCTGTGAGAGACCCCTGCCTCAGCAACCCAGGCAAACTAAGGCTCACCAGGTTTAACTTTGGATTGTCTGTGCCCTCTTTGTCTCTAGGGGTGAATGGACATCTGTTGGTGTCTTTCCCGGGTAAGGAGTTAACAGAACAACCTGGATATGTGTATCTATGTCTAGGTTTGAAGTTTTCTTTTACTATTTTTTTGAATAAATTTTCTACTACTTTGGCATTCTCAAGTCTTTTTTGAACCCCAATAACCCCAAAATTTTCTCTTTTAAAACTTTTCCAAACTTTTTGTAAGCTTTCTTTATTCCTATCATTTTTTTCTTTTTTCTCCTCACATTGCATACTTTCAACTAATCTGTCTTCAAGGTCACTAATTCTCCCTTTTCTTTGATCTTTCCTGCTAGTGATGACACATTTGCATTTTTAGTTTCACTGAGTGTCTTTGTCAGCTGATGACTTTCTTTTTTTTAATTGCTTCTATATTTTTGTTAAAATTCTCCACTGGGGCATTGAAGTGTTTATCTGTCTTTTCATGAAGTTTTTCCGTTCATCAGGTATTTTAAAGTCTCTGAAGGTCTCCTATGATGATCACTGCCTGGTCAGTTTCTGCACCGTGTTTTGAGTACGAGGGGAGCTCAAGGTTTCTTAAGAGCTCTTGATGCTTGCTAAAGGGTGAACAAACCCAGATATTGAGGGATCAGACATTTTTACTGTCTCAGCAGTGGGTCCCTTCAAGCTTCTTCTTAGAGTCAGGGGAGGCACAGATGCCTCAGTTGGCTGCTGCCCATGGCTGGACACTGTAGGATTCCACCTGGCTGTGGGCAGAGTCATGGTGGATGGACCAGCCCCAGACTTCTGTGTCCCACCTTTGGCCCCCAAATACATCATGCTTTGTCACATGCTGAGCCCCACTTCACCACATCTAGCACAACACTGGGTTAGGACCATGCTCCACATTCTCTGGTCTCCCTACTGCTGGGCTGGGCTTGAGGCTCAAGACTGCTGCCACCAGCCCCGCAGGATGCCAGCCAACACAGAACACTGACAGATGGGGCCATGTCTCCCCTGGCACTGGAGCTGCTCCAGAGCTCTGTCCACATGTGGGTCTGATCCGGGGGCCACTAGAAGACACCCAGTGTTAGGGCTTACCCACCCAGCACTTGGTTGCCATTAAGGTTTTATACTTAGTACCTTGTCCTAGCCCAGCGAACAGGATCCTGTGCCCTGCCTTGCTGCCTGAGGTTGGAGTAGTGTAGGGGCTGGCAGATCCTTGGCCACATGTGCCAGTGCTAAGCTGATCATGCCTGAGTCTCATGGCCACAAGTCCCTGCCCTGTTTCAGGAGCACAGGGAGGCCCACGCTGCAGCGAATGGCTATGTGAGTTTTGTCATAGGTGTGTCTCACTGAACTGTGGGGGTTTGAGTCAGGCCTGGCAGAGGTCAGAGCCTTGCCCTGACACCAAGGGGTATCAGGGGCCCACTGGACCGGGTTGGTGTAGTGGCCAGAGGTGCCAAAGAAGGACCTTGGGAAACCTTCTGCGGGAAACAGGAGAGGAAAAGTTTATTGGGTTACTCTCCAAGTGGGGGCCAACCAGCAAGCAGCCCCTGTCAAGTGCTCAAGAGCTAGCTCTACTGATGGTACAGCTCAGGCTTAAAGGCACAGCTACAAGCAGTTGTGTTCCGCTGTGCTGAAGGTCCAGTGGTCTTGACTCTCGCAGCTCACCTTCTCTGCCTCCCTCATTCCCAAGTATGGGAGGAATTGGGAGGCTCTTTGTGGCTTGTTTGTAGCCTTCAGTGCTTCGGGGCCTGTGGTCTTGACATGTCAGCTTGCTTGGAGATCTTTCACTGGATTGAGGAGCCCTGGATTGAGGTGATGGGGTGAGGACAGCAGTTGAAGGACAGAGAATGGTTGTGGGGTGAAGGGGGTCAGGGACCTCTGCTTATATAGAGTCCTACAGGGGGTTGTGTACTGGGGTTAGCCAATCAGGGCAAATTCCTGACAGGTACAGCGGTAAACTGTCATACCTGCCAGGTAGGGGCAGTTATTTAACTGGGGTACTAGGGGTAGCCAATCAAAATTGAAGTGGTTGAGGCTGGTCAGGCTGTTCAGGGGCCATATTTGCTCACTCTGTGAGAGGGGTAGGAGTAAGTGAGTGGGATGTGGCCCTGGGGTCACCTAGAGGTCAGTCCCTCACACTAGTATGAGGGATCCTAGTTATGGGGTGCATTTTAAAAATCCCAGCACTGGACAAGGGTCTCCGCCTGGTGCTGGGATCACTCAGGATTGTCTGTGGCCATGGGGTGGAGGTAGCTATGCTGATGAAGCTGGCAGTGGGTTGTGAGGACAGCACTTGGCCACCAAGGCTGCTGGTAGGCTGGTTGAACCTGAGTCTTGTTGCCACAAGGGCTTGCACAGTCATGAGAGGCTTTCCCAGGTCCCCCAAAGACTAGAACTGACGGCTCCACTCTCTGGTCTGACCCCTAGACACACATGTCTCTGCCAGATGCCAGAGCCTATTTGGAGGCTGCACCTTTGAGCTCTGGCTTGCACAGTGCCTCTGGTCCCTGCAAAGAACTTGGTATCCCCATGTGGGGCTGGCCCTGTGTAGGGAGAAATTGGGAGGAAATTGGCAAAACCCCCAAAACTGGAAAAATAGTCAAATCTAGGGAACATGAAAATAACTTGGTTGGACGTTTGTACAAATCCCTTCACAAATCCCCTGAACTTGATTGGACAATTGGACTCAAAGCTGATTGGCTAAGGCCATTCCATGGGTGAGCTATATAAGGAGCTGAACTGTGGCCGATCGACCCTTTCTCTTGCCCGGACCATCGACAAGGACAGATTCCCTTTTTCACCTGGACCACAGATGAGGAAACAGTTTTCTCCACTCTCTTGCCTGGACCTTCGGTGAGGAAAGAACCGCTCTCCCCGCTGCAACCATCAACAAGGAAAGAACTCGATCTCTGATCACCGACAAAGCAAGAACTCTCTCCTTGTGACCACCGAGACCACCAACGTGGGTGTTTGCCCCTGGAAGGCAAAAGCACCCAAGGCTTTTCCTTTCTCCCATCTCTGCTGGTGTTTGCAGGGCCACAGGAGTCCGTGCCCCTCACCCGAGGGTCCCAAGTGAATTATGTTTAGTATCTATGTGCATGGCAGCACCACCCTTCTGAACATCCGGGCTGGACCCAGAGGGGCACGCCTTGCAGCCCTGGGAGCTGAGACAGAGCCCGAGCTAGTGTGTGTACCCTGACCCCAGGTGTGGGGTCCTTCTCCCTGCCATGCTGCCCCGGGCTGGGAGAGGACAGTGGAGGCAGATCCTCTGCCACTTGTCCAGAACAGGTCTAGAGGCTCAGTCTGCAGGTGTCTGCCTGGCCTTAGTGACAACTGGGATTCGCCTAACACTAGTTTTCTCTGAGAAGGCCCTGAAACAACTTTTTGCCTCCAAGGCCTGGCCAGAGGCATCCCACCCTTCCTGGGGCGGGGTGTGTATCTCTCTGGGCAGGGCTGCTTGGAGTTTGGGGGGCAGAGGTGGGAAGCCCATTCTTCCTGTTGTCCTTTGGGAGCCCTTTCCTTCCGTTATTCTGGAATCCTGCCCTATCGTCCATCACCTGCTTTCCTCAGCTGTGTGCTGGGGCTCGATGTGTGAGTAGCCATTGGAGTTGGTGTCTGGGGCGAGCTTGCCAGCCTTACTCAGGCACCGGCCTCCGGGGCCTTCGCAAACAGAGGTTTGGGTGCGAGGCCGCACAATGCAGCCCCCACTGGTGCCTCGTCTTTTTGACATCAGGGGTATTGGGCAGCACCCCTCCACCTGTCCCTTGCTCATTCCCTTTCACCCACCAACCTCCAGACCTTGGTGTGGCCTGCGGGGCTCCCTGTGGGAACCCACCCTCCTCCCTCCATCACTACTTGCCCCTGAAGATAAAGCTCACCCCAGTGCTCCACCCTCCCAGCCCTGGTCCTCGCCTGCATCAGCCTCTCCGCCCCAGCAAAATTTCATTTCTACATCTCCGGACCTGCTGTGTCTGGAGACTTCACCCCATACCGTTTGTGAAATGAGTCTCTGGAGCAAAATTTCATTTCTACATCTCCGGACCTGCTGTGTCTGGAGACTTGCTGACTCCTGAGGTGTCCGCAGGTGTCATTCTTGTCCTTGTGCAAAGGACTTGGCTTAGTTTTAACGGCACACATCCCCCGAGCAGCTGTGCCCTGCTTGGCTATAGCTTTATATACATATTGTTTTTTTGGTCAAGCTGAATAATTTTCAAGTCTTTCTGCTTTGCTCTTTTTGCTCTCACTTCTCACTGTATATTTGGGTAAAGACAGCCAGTAAATCAGGCAACCCTGTCAAATGCTGCTCTGCCTTCAGATTTCCTCCAACAGATGAAATTTGCTCATCACTTTTAGACATTCCCTCCCCAAAGTCTCAGGGCATCCACATAAGGTCAGAAAATTATGGCCAGAGTATAATATGGGTAACCATGGCATCCTCATATACATCGGAACCTCACCAGCACAGCCTCTGCTCTCCCGTTGCTGTCAGCATTCTGGTCTTCTCAGCCCCCACCAGAATGACCCATGAAGCTCTGCTCACAGCATTTTAGGCTACTTCCAGTCCATGCTTTCAAATTTTGCCAAGCTCTTCTTGCAAGCCAATTCCATGGGCTTTTCTGCATCACCAGGTATGTAGTCTAAACCACCCCACTTCTTGATACCAATTTCCTGTTAGTCCCCTCTCTGTTACTATACAAATACCTGAAATAACTAAAAACAGAAACAGGCTTATTTTGGCTCACAGTTTTAGGAGTGCTGTTCCATTATCAATTGGAGCCATGTTTTGGGGCCTGAGGCAGTGAAGAAAATAATGCTAGGTGTGTACTACAAAGGAAAACCATCCTTCTCATGGCTAGAAAGTAAAACAGGGAAGAGGGAGGGGCTGGTTTACTCCCCACCATCCCATGGAAGGGTGTGATCCCAAGGACCTGAATAGCTCCCAGTAGGTCCCAGCTTTTAATGTAGCTGCCACGTCTCAATAATCGACAGCCGTACCACCCTGGCCCGGTCTTGTCATGTCTCAGAAGCTAAGAAGGTCTGGGCCTGGTTAGTCCTTGGATGGGAGCCTGCCTGGGAGTACTGGGTGTTGTAGGCTTGGGAGAAGGACCTGGCAGCCCACTTCGGAAACAATCAGCCATCAATAATCCTATGAGTAGCAGAGGAGCATGGGCAATAATGCCAGGCATAGCACAGTGTTGGGTAATGTTTTTCCCTTTGTACACAGTGTTGCTTTGAGTCAAACTCAACTCAGAAGCACCTGACATCACCACCACCATCACCTCCCAATAATGTGAAGTTAGGAACAAAGTCTTTACCATATGACCCTTTAGGGAGCATTCCAGATCTAAACGATAGCTCAAGCATCCAGGGAAACAAAAGAAGAAAGAATTGGAAAACTGTATCTGGGAATATACAATAAAGTTTAAAATGATTCCTAATACTAATGACCCTCTTCTATGGACTGAACCTCTCTATAGACCCAGAAATCTCATTCCAGACCCAGGCAGACCCTTTCCATGGGACATATGCTTGCTTCACATCAAGAAACACCATCTTTGTGAGCAGGAATTTAAGCCAGATCCTGGGTAGAAGGGAATCTCTTAAGGACATTGAAATCAAAGTCCACATCACCAACAGCTTGTTCAAGGGACATCAGCATCCCTCATGAAATGCCACATTGGACAGTGTGGAGCAGTGTTTGGCTGACAGGTGAACATTATCTTTGGAGAGTTCCAGGGCAGTGGGAATACAATCGTCTAAGACAGACCAGGCAGGACACTCAGGTCTGACAGCTTAACTCAGGAGAAAGAGTTTGGATAAAAGAGCCTCTGCTGCTGAGTCTGGGTCTCACTGCTGTGTGCCTCGATATCTGCTCAATTTGCACCTCTGATTCCTTCCAGTTCCAAGTCCAAGATGGCAAGTCTCAAAGATCAGCTGATTGTGAATCTTCTTAAGGAAGATCAGATCTCCACAGAATATGATCACAGTTGTGGAGGCTGGTACTCTTGGTATGGCCTGCACCATCAGCATCTTAATGAAGGACTTGTCAGATAAACTTCCTCTTGTTGATGTCATAGAAGGCAAACTGAAGGGAGAGATGATAGCTCTCCAACATGGCAGCCTATTCCTTAGAAACCAAAAAATGTCTCCAGCAAAGACTGCAGAGTCAATGCTTGGTATTATTACAGCTGGGGCACATCAACAAGTGGGAGAAAACCATTTCAATTTGGTCCAGCGTAATGAGTGGATCTGTAAGTTCATCGTTTGTTTGTCATAAAATACAGCTCAAACTGCAAGTTGTCTGTTTTTTCCAGTCCAGTGGCTATCTGCATCTATGTGGCTAGGAAGATAAGTGGATTTCTCAAAAACCATGTTATTGGAAGTTGTGATCTGGATTCAGCCTGGTTTCATTACCTGCTGGGGAAATGACTGGGAAGATGTCATGGATGGATCCTTGGGGAGCATGGTGACTCTAGTGTGCCTGCATGGACTGCAGTGAATGCTGCTGGTGTCACCCTAAAGTATCTGCACCTGTAATTAGGCACTGATGTAGAAAAGGAACATTGGAAAGAGGTTCAAAAACAGGTGGTTGACAGTGCCTTTGAGATGACCAAAATAAAAGGCTATACACCTTGGGCCATTGAATTATCTGTGGCAGATTTGGCAGAAAATGTAATGAAGAATCTCAGGTGGGTATATTCAATTTCCACCATGATTAAGGGTCTCTTTATGGAACAAAGGACGATGTCTTCTTTAGTGTTCCTTGCCTCTTGGGACAAAGTGGAATTTAAGATTTGAAGGTGATGTTGATGCTAAGGAATAGATCTGTTTAAAGAAGAGTGGAGATACACTTAGGGAGATCCAAAAGAGCTGCAATTTTAAAGTCTTCTAATGTCTTATAATGTCTTCTAATGTTGTACCACTTCACTGCCTAAGCTGTAACAGGATTTTAGTTGGAAGTTGTGCATGTTGTCATTTTCATCTGATCTATAATTAATCAATAGTATTGATATGACCTCGGAAAAACATTGATTTCCTAAAAGTTGGAAATAGGACTAGTTCATAAAACCCAACAGCTATATCCTATTGTGCAATGGTACTCTTCTATTTCTAAACCTGTTAGTACAAAATAGTTCTACCATCTCCGAGATACCACTGCCAATGTTGCATAGGCTCTAGTCGCCCTTTGAACAAGATGTGTTACTGTGTGCTATATACCTTTTTCAAACACATCTAGTCCAACTTTTTTCCATAGTCGCATCCTGGGACCCAATGTATAAATCCATTATTGCATGTCTTGTGCATAACTTTCTGAAGGATCTTATTTTGTGTGTTATATGTATCAGTAGTATACATTGCTACATAATGTAAAGAGAAAGAACTACATATGAACTATGCAACCAAGTGTCATATCAACTAAAGCATCAAATAAATTTTGAAGAGTGAAATAAAAAGTTGTTCTGAGAACGCTTTTAGTTGAGCAATGTTATTTAAACTGCAGCTCCCTATCTAACATTTTCTCATTTTCAATGAAAATTGCCTGTTTACAAAATGTTCTATTTTCTTTCAGAACATGAACATAAACCAAAAGAAATTATGCAGCATTCCTACTAACATGAAGCGTATCGATTTCAGTGTGTGAGAGGGCCATCAGGGTAGAGGTGGAGGGAGGACCAGGACCTGGAAGAAGGCCACCTGGGAAGGCCCTTCACACAGGACCCAGTTCCAGGTTGAGAGCCACCATGAGGATCACAAGGGCACTGCTCACAGAGACCGGGACACTGTCCCCAGAGCCCGCAGCACACAGGTGTCCCATCAGGAAGTGTCGCCAAAGCCAGGGCCGAGTGAGGTGACTCCATGACGGTGACTCCATGATGGATTGAGCAGAGCAAGGTCAGGTCTCTGTCCACTTTACAGTGGGCCCAGTTGCCTTATCCCAGACCCTAATGTCCATTTTCATCTCGCAGAGGTGTCTTTGCTCAGAGATCAGCAGGAGGGTCCTGGGCAATGGGGACTGAGCCGGTCCCACCTTCCTTTACCAGAGGCCTCCAAGACCCACAGTGGAAGCCACGCCTGAGCGCCAGGTGAATGGTTGACCCTGGGGCTTAGAACAAAGAAACCAAAAGTTCACTTACAAGGGAAGGAGAAGAGAGAAAACACACACTAGGGAGAAAGACGCAAATGAGCAGACAAGGTGACCCCCTGATCATGACTGTGTCTGCTATCCACAATTCCCTGGAAGAGGGAGAAAGTGTTGGAACCTATTAGATTTTATCAGGCTGGGATTTAGCTTGGTTGATAGAGCACCTCTCTGCAGTCTCTGAGGTCCTGAGTTCAACTCCCAGCATCACACAAACGGGAGGAGGACATGGCAGTCCACTCCTGAGGCAATCTCGAAATAATCAGCCACTGAAAACCCTATGAGGTTTGCTATGAGTTGGATAAGACAAGAAGGCACCTAACAACAGATTGTGATGGTCCCTGACCTTGGAAGTAGACGACCCACGTGCTCTGACATGAATGCATAGTTTTTGAAACTCACTAAAGTTTCTTCCCTGAATTTTGTTGGAGAAGACTGACCAGGGCTCCACCAGTGTCCTCAGAACTGGTTGTGGTGACCACGCATTATCATTTTGGCTACCAAAAGTGAAATTAGGCAGACTGTCCATGTGAGCATAGGTTCTGTTAATGCAAGAAAGTGTTTCTAGCTTACAGGCTGCAGTGAAAGCATAGACCCACTGCAGAAGAAAGGTTCAGGGAGAAATTTTATACCAAAAGGCCCAAACACTGACAGCAAGGCCACCTTTAGCCTCCTTGTGCATCTGTTGCAGAGACTGATACCATGCCGTGTGTCCTGCGCGCCCCCTGGTGGTCAGGATGCCCTGCATGAGGTTTGTGTCTGGGCTCACACTGAGGTTCCATTACTGTGTCACTCCAACAGTAATACGTGGCCGTGTCCTCAGTTCTCAGGCTGTCCATTTGCAGATACAGCGAGTTCTTGGCGTTGTCTCTGGAGATGGTGAATCGGCCCTTCACAGCGTCTGCGTAGTATTTGTTACTGCCATCATACTTTATACCTGCCACCCACTCCAGCCCCTTCCCTGGAGCCTGGCGGACCCAGTGCATGCTGTAATCACTGAACGTGAATCCAGAGCCTGTGCAGGAGAGTCTCAGGGACCCCCCAGGCTGCACCAAGCCTCCCCCAGACTCCACCAGCTGCACCTCACACTGGACACCTGCAAACACAGAGAATCTTGGTCAGGAAACTGTCACACACGTCCACTGCTCCTCTCACTCACGTCCACTCACACACTCAGGACCTCGGGTTCTCCATGAATTACCTTTTAACACAGCCAGAAGGAAAACCCAGCTGAGCCCCAACTCCATGGTGAGTGGTCTGAGTTCAGTCCTGATCACCGAGTGGGACGCCAGGGAGTTCAGGGCTGGGCTCCTCTCCCAGCTACAGGGTCAGGGGTGGGCTGTTTTTTATCAGCAGATGGAGGCCCCATTTGCATGTCCTCCTGCTATATAGTGAGCCAAGATGTTGCATGTTACATAGAGGACTTTTCCAATAGAAGCCCTAGAGTTCTGGAAAATATGTGCAGATATATAAATATAATTTCTTATTGTCTCTGTGTTGTGATAAACACTTATGACTCATTATTTTTCCTAATTGTCACATGCATATTTAAAAGGATTTGGATTCTTTACTACATTTTACAAATATAATGCAGAGCCAGATGTGTAGAAGTTTATGTGATTTGTCTAATATCTTGTGTCTGATACAAAGTTCCCCCTCAAATATTTCAGCCAATAGTCCTTCCCTCACAACTCAACTGTACTCCGTGAACTGAAATTCCTAAAAGCATCCACGTCTGTGGTAAACATTCTTCAGAGTGACTGACTAGAACTTTATGATTGTGGACAGACGGAATGTGGTAGGAACAGAGACAAAATTACCTTGGGCTATTTTTAGAGTGGGCTATGCTTGTGCAGCAATTCATCAAATTCTGAGGGTGGGTTAGGACAACTAAATAGTTAAATTCCCTCTCATCACTCACAGCTGAATAAAAAGGGAAAACTGTCAGGAAAATGGCTATTGAACTATCAGTGTGTTTCCTGTGGTGATGCCCTTCAGGACAGAGCTCAAGTGTGATGGAACAGCAGGCGTCGCACTCTGAACCGTCAGGTAGACCTGGGTGTCAATCACAGGCAGTGGACAGCTGGAGGCCCCACGTGAGAAAACACTGTGAACATACAACACTGCATGGGGCCTCTGCAGGCTCTGAGGGGCACTGGGCAACCTCCTACCTCATGCTCCAGGCAGGTGAATCTCTGCTCCACCCTGGGGAGACAATGGTTGTGTGGGTGTGGGCCAGTGGCCTCTGTTCAAGATCTCTGCACTGGAGTGGACCGCGTGCAGGTGAGGAAGGAGCGTCCTCACATTTAACCATTCTGGGGAAGGCAAGTCTGTGCCAGGACAGGGCAGAAAGGAAAGAGCAGTGCAGAGGAGTGAATGTGGAAATTGTCATTGTGTGCAAATGGGGTGACTGTCTCTCTTTGGCACTAAGAAAACCAAGTGGAAGTGTGATTTCTATGGAACAATCCATGCACAGTGTGCTGTCCTGATGGGAGCCCATTCCTGACCTGTAATTCCAAGTGCCACAATGCACCTGGACGAGCTCACAGCCTCTGTGCCCTGAAATCCACACCATGGTTTGTGCTGAATGCACACACCTGAGGTCAGCCTGATCCATCACTGATCTCTGTGTTCAGGTGGGGACAGAGCCTGCCTGGTTTCACCTGGGACCACTGATGGGCAAGTTTGCCTCCTTCCAGCCCACTGTGTTTGCCGTAAAATAATTCCATAAAAAATGGTCGTAGAATACAAAATACAGGATGGAGCTCTATGTTGTTGTTAGGTGCCGTCGAGTCGATATCTGACTCATAGCGACCCTCATAGGGTTTTCAATGGCTGACAGTTTTGGGATTGCCTTGGGAGTGGATTACCAGGTCCTTCTCCCATTTTTGTGTTGCTGGGAATTGAACTCGGGACCTCAGAGACTGCAGCGCAGCGCTCTACCAACTGAGCTAAATCCCAGCCCATGGAGCTCTATGTTGTTGTTGTTGTTAGGTGCCGTCGAGTCGGTATCCGACTCATAGCGACCCTCTGTATGACAGGGGAAACACTATTGTCAGTGCTTCTCTGCTGTTCATAGGGTTTTCAATGGCAGATTGACTTTTGGGAGGGGGTTGCCAGGTCCTTCTCCCAAGCCTACAGCTTCTGGTGTTCCCAGGTGGTCTCCCATCCAGGTACTAACCAGGCCCGACCCTGCTTAGCTTTGGAGATCTGACCGGATCGGGTGCCACAGGGCTACACCTGCAGGCAATCGAGCTCTATAAGAATTTAAAAAAGGAAAAAGTATGTCAGCTCATAATACATGATATTGCATACACTGTCATTCAAGGTTAATTAGAATTCACACCTTTTATCTATTTATTTTATGTGAAAAGTATCAGGAGAAGGAAGCATTAAGAAAACTGATTATATAGTTGCATATTGCTCTGTATTGTTCTAAGATGTACAAATAAAATACTATTTATACAAATAAAAGAGATCAGAATAAGGACCCCGACATCATTCCAACCATTTCTATTCAGCAATGTACCAGAGATTCTAACTACTACTACTATAGGATTAGACCAAAATAGGTGACTTGCACCTAATCAGAAAAAGCATGCAGCCATACAACTATGATGTCCGGTCCCTTCAAATCTTGGAAGCGAAGCAGGGTCGGGCCTTGTTAGTACTTGGAAGGGAGACCTCCTGGGATCACAAGTGCTGTATGCTTGGGAGAAGGAACGGACAGCACACTCCCAAAATAAAATCAGCCATTGAAAACCCTATGTATAGCAGAGAAGGACTCACAATAGTGTTTTCCCTGTTGTTTGGACAGCGACTAAACAGGGCCTTACAACAACAATAACAATAATGTGAAAAAAGGACACACATTCCATATAGGTTTGCTATGTGTTTCAGAAGACATACAGTGAGAAATATGTTAGCAAAGTTATTGATGATATGATCAACATTTTATGGGCAAATATATAATAAGCCTGAGAGTGGGGATTCTCCTGTGCCAATGTGGCTGGACTGTAGTCTTCATTTTTTGAGTCAGACAGCACCCTAGGTGTGGCCACAAAGGTGCGGTGTGGATGATGTTAAAGTCATCACATGTTCCCTCTAAGTGAGAAAGAACGTCCTAGGAGCGGGTAGACCTGGATCAGTCAGAGCAGGGCAAAGAAGGTGAAATCCCCTGCCAGAGACCGTCCTGCCTGAGACTTCCAGGTGCTCTTTCTGTGGCTTAACCTGGACACCCAGCCCCACCACGGCCATTCCCTGAGCTCACAGTGTGCCAGCCGAAGCTCTGTCCACAGTCACTGGCGACATCACCATGACAATCCGAGTAGACCAGGTCAATTCCCAAGTGACAGCCCATGTGGACTGAGCAGCCATCGTCCCTTTGGCTGTGAAAACCCATGCGCCTGGGGTCCAATGGAGGATGGGAGGAGGATCCAGGAAAGGAGACAAAGAAAGACTCCTCGACCTTCCCAGGGGCCATGCTGGCCAGGTCATGCTGACCCAGATGATGACGTAAGGCAAACAGGCAGATATAACGGGACACATGGACAACACACGCGCTCCTACCACCCATGTGCCTTGACGTCCTGCTAAATGGTGGCTGTGTAATCGTCTCCTGCACACAGTGCTGTCATCTTAGGTAACCCTCGGGTGGACATCCTGTGTGACTAAGGCGTGATTGGACCCTGCTCTGGCGATCTGCCACTATTGTGTGGAAGCCTTATAAGTTCCTCCATCACCACTGGGGGCACAGAGAGGAATCACCAGGAATACCACGTGTCTGACCTGCCTGCAGCTCCTTGAGTGTCTTTCAGCCTCACGGTTGGCTCCAAGCAACCGTCTCTTGCCAGAGAGCTTGGGCTCCAGCCCAGCAGACCTGCAGGAGTCACAGGCTGAGGCACCCTGAGCTTCTGGTCACACCCTGGTCCTGACGTCTAGGAATAGACAATGCATGGAATCTGCAGGGGAATCAGGATAAAAAATACGAGAAGAAATCCTAGGGAAAAGGGACCAGCATGTTAAAGGACATTTCCATAGACCAGTTAAATTTAATAGGCTTTATTTGATAACAATGAAACCAAAGCAAACAACAAAACTAGAAAAGAAAAATGGATCACGAATCATGCAGGTCACAGACCCAGAACAGGTCCTGTTGAAGCCAATAAACTCTGTCATCGGATGGCATCTGTGGAAAGGGACCTGAGTTTAGAGATAGCTTAATCACTGAGTCATAGACGGAGCTCCTGCAGTCACCCGAAGCTCAGCTGCTGTGGGAACTGGACGGATTTTTTGGCCTCAAGGCTGGATCCCCTTCCAGATCCATGGCCTCCCACAGCCTGTGTCAAGAAGCAGAAAAAGCAGTGAGAGGGCAGGGCAGAGTCGCACACGCACTGTGAGGAGGAGCAGGAGGTGTGAAATCCATCAGGTTCTGAGGGCACTGGTCCAGGCCCAGCCTCCCTGTGGGTGTAAACTGAGTCCCAGGAGTGGACTCCAGAGGGAGCCATGCTGATCTGTGCCCTGAGTCTGCAGGGACAGAGGGCCCCTGAGCTCCCTGAGTCCAGTACTGGTGACCACAGCAAGGTGATTTCCTTCCTCCCAAATGACACTCTGCACTGTATTCACGAAAGGATGTTTCCTATATCAAAACCACACAGGAAACCAGGCTCCCTAGGTCCTGGGTTTAAGCGTTCTATGAGGAGGGATCCCCAGAGGCTGACAGGACCCAGCCCTTAACCTTCCTCTGCACCTGCTCCTGGGACTCAGCTTCAGCCCAGTGTGTCCTGAGCGCCCCCTGCTGGTCCTGAGCCCTGCAGGAGGTTTTTGTCTGGGCTTACACTGAGGTCTCCTCACTGTGTCTGTTGCACAGAAATACATGGCCGTGTCCTCAGTCCTCAGGCTGTCCATTTGCAGATACAGCGAGTTCTTGGCATTGTCTCTGGAGATGGTGAATCGGCCCTTCACGGAGTCTGCGTAGTATTTGTTACTGCCATCATACTTTATACCTGCCACCCACTCCAGCCCCTTCCCTGGAGCCTGGCGGATCCAGCTCATCCAGTAGCTGCTGAAGGTGAATCCAGAGGCTGTGCAGGAGAGTGTCAGGGACCCCCCAGGCTGCACCAAGCCTCCCCCAGACTCCACCAGCTGCACCTCACACTGGACACCTGCAAACACAGAGAATCCTGGTCAGGAAACTGTCACACACGTCCACTGCTCCTCTCACTCTCTCGTCCACTCACACACTCAGGACCTCAGTTCTCCATGAAATACCTTTTAACACAGCCAGAAGGAAAACCCAGCTGAGCACCAACTCCATGGTGAGTGGTCTGAGTTCAGTCCTGATCACTGAGTGGGACACCAGGGAGTCCAGGTCTGGGCTCCTCTCCCAGCTGCAGGGTGAGGGTTTGGGCTGGTTTTCATCAGCAGAGGGAGGGCCCATTTGCATGTCCTCCTATTATATAGTGAGCTCTGTGCTTGGAGGCCTCAGAGAGGACATAGTCTTTAGTAGATGAGGGTGCATATTGGAGTTTGCGATGAAGATAGAATTCATAAGAGTATAATATCTCATTACGAAATTGTGCCTGGTTGTTAATCTTTCAAAACCCTTCATATTACTTAATTTTTTGCATGTATTCAATTATGTTATGAGAAATTTAATGGAACTCCTTGTGCAGATGTGGAATTCCTGAGATAATCATAAATCATTGTGTGATGTGACAGGAGTTCCGGTCTTGGAAAACTTATCTCCTGTGTCTAAGCCTATGATTTTTGAAAAAGCTCCAAACAGCTCCTGGAGCAGCTCCTGAAAAGAGTGCTGAGGAATCAGTGTGAATATATGATTATGCAGAATCAGTGGGATGTGTTTGTCCATGTTGGCTTCTATAACAAAATACTTCAATCTGTGTAACTCACAAATGGTACCATATTGTTTGTCATGTTCCCAAATGCTGAGAATTCCAGGACAAGCCAGTTACCAATGTGCTTTCTGGTTACACTTGGCTCTCTGTTGCCAACGGCTGTCTAATTTCTGCATCTTACAGAGCAGAGGAGATGCACAGTGTGTCCCCACATTTATGTTTGTTGTTGTTGTTAGGTGCTGTCAAGTCAGTGTTGTGTGCAACAGAAAGATCAGCTTCCAGACATTGTTCCATGCTTGGAACTATACTTGACAGTGTTTTTCCACTATTCAGAGGGTTTTTGATGCCTAATTGTTTTGTGAATGGGCTGCCGAGTCCTTTTCCCTAGTCGTCTTAGTGTGGACGCTCAGGTGAAACCTGTCCACCTTGGGTATCCCTCTTGGTATCTGATATTTAGGTGGCACAGCTTTCAACATCAGAGCAGCACCCATGTCCCCACAGCATGACAATCTGACAGACATGCAGTGGACATTTATGTATACAACAGGTCAGTTCCCTTCCTCAAGCCATGTTATGAGGTCACTAATTCCAGTAAGAAGGCAGATCCTCCTGGATTAATTTCCTGCCAAGGACTCACCACTTAGCTCTTTCTCCATGGGTTACATTCTTGCTCTGAATATTGAGGGCCTCATGCATTCAAACTGTGGCTTTCCTCCACGGACCTCAAAATGTCATGCTCTTCTCACGTATTAACTCAATTCCTCCCCTCCAATGAGCCACAAAAGCCTGAGTTGGACCTAGCATCAATTTTAAAATCTGTATCTGAAGTATCATCTTGTTCCCATCTGCAGTGGACAGGAGTGTGACCCAGGTGTGATTCTCCTCAGGTGGATCTTAGGAAACCAACCACAACGAGTCCTTCCAAACTGGAGTCCTGGTGGTGACCTCACCACCTCACTCCCTGAGAGGATAGAGGGAAGGAAGGAGTGGACAAAACTGCAACAGAAAACCCACAATCCAGAAGAGCACACATGAAAATTTAAGGCTCTGATTGGTCTAAATTGAAGCCCTGTCACCCATGCACACTGCCTGGCGGTTGGGGCCACAGGGCTTCCATATCCTCATGCACACACTGTGCTAGGTTCACCAGATAAAAGATCCCTCATTTGTGTGGGTTTGAAACCTGCCACTCTCCAGGCTGACTATGCATGCTGGTGACTCTGCAGGACTGGAGCCTGGGGGACAGACACAGGTTATGGATCCAGTGTTCAGTTCCCCCTGGGGCCTCTCAGGGGTGTCCTTAACCCCACAGTTCTGCTGGCCCTGCCCCAGTGGAGGCTGCCTGCGTCTCTCCTTCACTGGTTCTGTACCTGTGCCTGATGCTCTTTGAGTGTCTTCCTATAGGTAGAGGAAGCCTTCCACGTGCTCACAGCACCCTCTCCTGCGAGGTTAGGTTCAACTCAGAAGGTAAAGAGCATTCATTGCATCTCCAGGACGTCCCAAGGCAAAAGAGTTCTGACATCGCTCAAAAGCCCAAATTCTTGTATCAACTTAGGTTCAAGACAAACTGACTTGTGATTCCCAAAGGAAATAATACTACTAATAAAAACAAGTTACAGACTTATAATATGCAATGGCCCAGGTGAACATCTTCACCCACAAATGGAGGAAGAGAAAAACAAGGAGGAAGAAGAGCAAAACAAGTGTGAGCCAGCAGGAAAAGAATTCAGTCCCATAGATCTGTGTCCCATGACCCTTGCACAGAGTGACTTGACGTGAGTGCCCTGGTGCTTGGAGAGCTCAGGCTCTGTCTTTTTTCTGTAAGTAATTGAAATGGTATGTGTTGATAAGAGAACACCTTCAAAAGAGAAATTCTAAGATTATGCTGATGCTTTGGGGAAATATAAAATAATCCTGAGAGTGGGGAGTCTGGTGTGCCAATGTGGCTGGACTGTAGTCTTCATTTTTGGAGTCAGACAGCACCCTAGGTGTGGCCTCAAAGGTGCTGTGTGGATGATGTTAAAGTCGTCACCTGTTCCCTCTAAGTGAGAAAGAATGTCCTAGGAGTGGATAGACCTGGGTGAGTCAGAGTAGGGCAGACAAGGTGAAATCACCTGCCAGGTAACCATCCTGACTGAGTGCCAGGTCCGTGTCCACTCATGATGGGTAGACTGAGTCCGCACATGAGGAGGGTACCTTTGAAAGGCATCAGAGGGAAAATCCACCGAGAGGGGAAAAGTACCTCAAAGCCTTTGAAGGGAAACCCGAGAGGGGAAGGTCTCTTCATGGAAAGGGACTTGGAATCTTGCCTTTTCTTTTTCCTATATTTGAATTGGTCACTGTTTCTTCATATAGTAAATTTCTGGGAAATATTAATGAAAAACAAGTAATAAATGTAAGTATATAATCTTCTGCCTCCGTGAGCAGTGCTCATTCAGATTGGGAGCTAAAAAAGCCTCCCTAGCAGGCTTACAATAAAAGAATTCCTGAATGACTTCCAACAGCTTGAACTCCTTGAGTTAACACAAACCAAAGTTTCTATACCAACGGCCCTCCAGCAAGCAAAACAATCTGGTAAGTTAGAACACCCATTTTTCATATTGTGGACTCAATAGGGTGACACATTAATAATAGTTAAAGTGCCTCTAGTTCCCACTTAAAACAGAGTAATCAATACCTTAGACGTAGGACATAAATATAGTTACAGGTGCTCGGGTCATCTTAGTTCATTTCTTTGAAGTAAACACAATTTGTCTCTAAGCTATCTCTTACTTTGATCACCACGTAACGCTCATGTGATAATCTACTGAAATGATTATGGGCAAAACCTTGTTGTATTCCATCAATGCTATCAATTCCCTTTGTCCTTATCCTGACCTTTCATATGGTTTAGTGAATTGTAGTTTCTGTATATAAGGCTGAGCTATTTGGGAAATAAACAGAACAGATCCGCACTGCCTCCGAGCTGCCGTGTATCTGTTACCCACTGCCGACTCCTCATCTGCCTTCGGGAGACCCTGGATTCTCTCTAGGCTGCAGCTGGACTGCGGCACCTGAGACTTCCAAGTGCTCTTTCTGTGGCTGACCCTGGACACCCAGCCCCACCATGGCCATTCCCTGAGCTCACAGTACGCCAGGCGCAGCTCTGTCCACAGTCACTGGTGACATCACCATGACAATCCGAGTAGACCAGGTCAATGCCCAAGTGAGAGCCCGTGTGGGCTGAACAGCCATCATCCCTTTGGCTGTGAAAACTCACTCCACGTGGGATCCAATGGAGAATGTGAGGAGGATCCAGGAAAGGAGACAAAGAAAGACTCCTCGTTCTTCCCAGGGGCTTTGCTGTCCAGATCTTGCTGACCCAGATGGTGACATAAAGCAAACAGGCAGAGATAACGGGACACATGGATGACACACGCGCCCCACCACCCATGCGCCTTGACATCCTGCTAAATGGTAGCTGTGTAACCGCCGCCTGCGCACAGTGCTGTCATCTTAGGTAACCCTCGGGTGGACATCCTGTGTGACTAAGGTGTGATTGGACCCTGCTCTGGCAATCTGCCACTATTGTGTGGAAGCCTTATAAGGTCCTCCGTCAGCACTGGGGGCACAGAGAGGAATCTCCAGGAATTACTGGCTTCTGACCTGCCTGCAGCTCCCTGAGTGTCTTTCACCTTCAGGGTCAGCTTCAAACGACCGTCTCTTGCCAGAGAGCTTGGGCTCCAGCCCAGCAGACCTGCAGGAGTCACAGGCTGAGGCACCCCTGAGCTTCTGGTCAGCACCCTGGTCCTGACGTCTAGGAATAGACAACGCATGGAATCTGCAGGTGGAATCAGTATAAAAAATACAGGAAGAAATCCTAGGGAATGGGATCAGTGTGTTAAAGGACATTTCCATAGACCCGTTAAATTTAATAGGCTTTATTTGATAACAATGAAACCAAAACCAACAAAAAAATTAAAAAAGAAACATGGTTCACAAATCATGCGGTGCAACGATCCAGAACAGGTCCTGCTGAAGCCAATGAACCCTGTGATCTGACGGCATCTGTGGAAAGGGACCTGAGTCATAGACACAGCTTAATCACTGAGTCATAGACGGAGCTCCTGCAGTCACCCGAAGCTCAGATGCTGTGGAAACTGGACAGATTTGTTGGCCTCAAGGCCAGATCCCCTTCCAGACCCATGGCCTCCCACAACCTGTGTCAAGAAGCAGAAAAAGCAGCGAGAGGGCAGGGCAGAGTCGCACACGCACTGTGGGAGGAGGAGCAGGAGGTGTGAAATCCATCAGGTTCTGAGGGCACTGGACCAGGCCCCGCCTCCCTGTGAGTGTAAACTGAGTCCCAGGAGTGGACTCCAGAGGGAGCCATGCCCATCTGTGCCCTGAGTCTGCAGGGACAGAGGCCCCCTGAGCTCCCTGAGACCAGTACTGGTGACCACGGCAAGGTGATTTCCTTCCTACCAAATGACACTCTGCCCTGTATTCACTAAAGGACGTTTCCTATATGAAAACCACACAGGAAACGAGGCTCTCTAGGTCCTGGGCTGAACCGTTCTATGAGGAGGATCCCCAGAGGCTGACGGGACCCAGCCCTTAACCTTCCTCTGCACCTGCTCCTGGGAGTCAGCTTGAGCCCAGTGTGTCCTGAGCACCCCCTGCTGGTCCTGAGCTCTGCAGGAGGTTTTTGTCTGGGCTCACACTGAGGTCCCCTCACTGTGTCTGTTGCACAGAAATACATGGCCGTGTCCTCAGTCCTCAGGCTGTCCATTTGCAGATACAGCGAGTTCTTGGCGTTGTCTCTGGAGATGGTGAATCGGCCCCTCATGGAGTCAGCGTAGTATGTGGTACCACCATTTTGATTAATATCTCCAATCCACTCCAGCCCCTTCCCTGGAGCCTGGCGGACCCAGCTCATCCAGTAGTTGCTGAAGGTGAATCCAGAGGTTGTGCAGGAGAGTCTCAGGGAGCCCCCAGGCTGCACCAAGCTTCCCCCAGACTCCACCAGCTGCACCTCACACTGGACACCTGCAAACACAGAGAATCCTGGTCAGGAAACTGTCACACACGTCCACTGCTCCTCTCACTCATGTCCACTCACACACTCAGGAACTCCTGGTCTCCATGAATTACCCTTTAACACAGCCAGAAGGAAAACCCAGCTGAGCCCCAACTCCATGGTGAGTGGTCTGAGGTCAGTCCTGATCACTGAATGGGACAGGTGGGAGTCCAGGGCTGGGCTCCTCTCCCGGCTGCAGGGTGAGGGCTGGGCTGGTTTTCATCAGCAGAGGGAGGCCCCATTTGCATGTCCTCCTGCTATATAGTGAGCTCTGTGCTTGGAGGCCTTGGAGAGGACACAGCCCTGTGTAGATGTGGGTGCATAGCAGAGTTTTCGAAGAAGATTGAACTCATGACTGTATAATATCTCATTATGTAATTCTGCCTTTTGTTAAGTATTCAAAACCCTACATTTTACTTAACTTTTTGCATGCAATCAATTATGTGATAAGAATTTTAATGGAACTCCTTTGTTCTGATGTGGCAGTGCTGAGATAATCATTAGTCATTGTGTGATGTGACAGGAGCTTGGGTCTTGGAAAACTTATTCCAAACTGGAAATAAGTTTTCCAAGACCTAAGCCTATGCTTTTCTAGAAAGCATCAAACTGCTCCTGGAGCAGCTGCTTGAAAAGTCGCTGAACAATCAGTGTGAATGTACCATGGACAAAATTTGTTGGGGATCTCTGTCCATATTGGCTTCCCTAACAAAACATCCAAACTTGTGTAACTTACAAATGCTACAATATTGTTTCTTACCTTCCCAAAGGCTGAGAAGTCTAGGATAAGCCAGTTAGTGATATGTCCTCCAGTTAGACTTGGCTCTCTGCTCCCAAAGTTTGTCTAATTTCTGCATGTTCACAAAGCAGAAGAGATGCACAGTGTATGCTCATATTTATGTATGTTGTTGTTAGGTGCTGTCGAGTCAGTTTTATGTGCAACAGAAAGATCAGCTTCCACACATTGTTCCATGCCTGACACTATACTTGACAGTGCTTCTCTGCTATTCAGAGGGTTTTTGATGTCTAATTGTTTTGTGAATGGGTCACTGAGTCCTTCTCCCTAGTCTTCCTAGTGTGGAAGCTCAGGTAAAACCTGTCCACCTTAGGTGTCCCTCTTGGTATCTGAGATTCAGGTGGCACAGCTTTCAGCATCAGAGCAGCACCCACATCCCCACAGCATGACAATCTGACAGACATGCAGTGGACATTTCTGTATATAACAGGTCAGTTCCCTTCCTCAAACCATGTTATGAGGTCACTAATTCCAGTAAGAAGACAGATCCTCCTGGATAAATTTCCTGCCAAGGACTCACCACTTAGCTCTTTCTCCATGGGTTACATTCTTGCTCTGAATATTGAGGGCCTCATGCATTCAAACTGTGGCTTTCCTCCACGGACCTCAAAATGTCATGCTCTTCTCACGTATTAACTCCATTCCTTCCCTCCGACGAGTCACAAAAGCCTGAGTTGGACCTAGCCTCAATTTTAAAATCTGTATCTGAAGTATCATCTTGTTCCCATCTGCAGTGGACAGGAGTGAGACCCAGGTGTGATTCTCCTCAGGTGGATCTTGGGAAACCAACAACACTGAGTCCTTCCAAACTAAAGTCGTGCTGGTGATCTACGGAAGACCTCACTCCCTGAGAGGGTAGAGGGAAGGAAGGAGTGGAAAAAACCTCACAAGAAAACCCACAGTCCAGCAGAGCACACCTTAAAATTGAAGGCTCTGAATGGTCCATATTGAAGCCCTGTCACCCTTGCACACTGTGTGGAGGTTGGGGCCACAGGGCTTCCTTATCCCCATGCACACAGTCCGTTAGGTTCAGCTGGGAGAAGATCCCTCAGTCCTGCAAGTTGGACACCTGTCACTCTCCAGACTGACCCTCCATGCTGGTGACTCTGCAGGACTGGAGCCTGGGGGACAGACACAGGTTATGGATCCAGCGTGCAGTTCCCCTCTGTGCCTCTCAGGAGTGTCCTTAGCCCCACAGTTCTGCTGGCCCTGCCCCAGTGGAGGCTGCCTGCGTCTCTCTTTCACTGGTTCTGTGCCTGTGCCTGCTGCTCTTTGAGCGTCTTCCTATGGGTAGGTGAAGCCTTCCATGTGCCCACAGCACCCTCTCCTGCGAGGTTAGGTTCAACTCAGAAGATAAAGAGCATTCATTGCTTCTCCAAGAGGTCCCAAGGCGTAGCAGTTCTGACATTGCTCAAAAGCCCAAATTCTTTTACCATCTTAGGTTCAAGACAACCTGACCTGTGATTCCCAAAGGAAATAATACTACTAAAAAAACCAAGTTACAGACTTGTAATATGCAATGGCACAGGTGAACATCTTTAACCACAAATGGACGAAGAGAAAAACAACGAGGAAGAAGAGCAAAACAAGTGTGAGCCAGCAGGAAAAGAATTAAATCCCATAGCTCTGTGTTCATATCCAGGGCACGGAGTGGCTTGACATGGTGCTTGGAGAGCTCCGTCTCTGTCTTTTCTCTGGTTTGAATCCCTAGGATGCTCTCATGTGCCAGCTCTACTCACTGCCTGCTGCTTTCCTTCCTCATTCCTGCCATTTCTGACATCCAGGGGTCTCCATGGCAGCTCAGGATTCAGTCTCACAGCTTTCTTTATCACCCCTCAGGGACATCTGCATGGGTGTCCATGTGCCATACTCTGGCAGGACTTCCAGTCTGTCCTTTGAAAGCTCTGAGGAGGCTATAGGACCTCACCAGTTTGCATTTGGCATGCTTGCACAATCAACATGTGGGTGATGCCAAAGTTAGATGATGACATGAATTTGGCCTGGACCCCTTTGACCCTTTTCTGCAATGAGGTCAGAGTGTTCTGATGACGTCACATGGGAACCAAATCAGAGTGAATCACTTCCCTAGGGAGCCTTGAGCAAAAGGCATGGCTAGAGATGCCTTGTCAAAGGGGAACCTTTGAAATTGGTTCACACTTTCCACCACTGAACCTGAGATGAGTGTGGTCCTGATATATTCCTGAGGAGTCCTAAATATTTCTTTCATATTGTCTCAGTACAAATGACTTGCATTCTTTTGAATGACACCTATGTTTCAATCTCTATGTTTAAACTGCACTCTCCACGACTGAAAAATTATTTATGCTTTTTTTCTAGCTCAATGGCTAGTTTTTCAAATTTGTCTTTTCTACTTATGATTATGATTCTCATGGAAAACCTGGTTAATAACAGTGGTCAGAAATACCCAGGTGCTTCCTGAATGCTGTGTTCCCTGAAATTGCTCCACTTGTTAAACTGGTCTATCTCTTTGAACTCAACCTCCCTCAGGGAGTCCTGAGGGAATGAATGTAGTGTATTCAAGTCTTTGCCAGAGTGCAGCTTGGTTGGCCTCACATCCAGTTACAACTCTAGTCCTTCATTCCATCTATAGTCCCATGACCTAATGATACGTTGTTGGGTAGTGTTTCATTCTGTTGTACACAGGGCCCTGTGAGTCAGACCTGACTCAATTGCCCTTGACAACAACAGTTGTAAAATATAATCTGTAAGTGAAATAAAATAATAATCTCACCAAAGACATTAAAATCTTTCTGTGTCATTAAAATACACACACAGGCATGACTTAGCGCAAAATTAAAAGTAGAGTGAAGCTGTATCCTAAAATGTAGTGTATCCTGGGAGCTCCTGTGTCCCTTACTCCATGCTGGTTCCCTGTACTGGATGACTCCTCTGAGCCTCATGGGTCCTGGGTGCCCCTTGTTGGCTCTGAGTGTTTTCCCGGTGATTCTGAGGGACCCTTGGCTATTTTAAGTGACCCATGGCTGACCTGAGCGCCCCAGGTGTTCCACCAGGCCCTCTGATGTTCCTGAGTTTTCTCCATCAAGTGTGAGTCCAGACCTAAGCTGACGGCCCCTCACCACATGTCTCATGCAGTGAAGCCCCACCTGGTTCCTGGGGCAGCTCAGCTGCAGGTATGTCTGGTCTTGGACCCGTGTCTGTAGACAGAGACTCTGCACCGGATGCATGAGGTGGGGATTCTTTACCATGAAGACCTACACACTCCTCAGGGGTCATCCTCTATACAAGGACCAGAAGACGTAAAGGTCTCAGGCAGCACGGTGGTGGAGAACCCAGAGGCACTGCAGAGGGAGCAGTTCTGCAAGGGTCTCCGCAGCCCCAGGTAGGACCTCTGAAGCTGAGCCAGAGTCAGGGCCCCTGGCCATGAGGACATCTGTCAGTCATGTGCAGTCCACCCATCCTGAGAGGCCCATGTCTGAACCTCAGATTCTCACCTCACAGGGGATCCCCAGGAAAAGAACCACAGATCTGCATTCTCAGAGACAGAACCCCTGTGTGAGGGGAGAGTGGACAGATTCCAGGGTCCAATGCAGAATTCTTCCCTAGTTGCTGACTAGAAATTCACATGTGTGGATCCCTGTCCTCACACATTTAGTGGGCCTGGGTTCAGGATCCTTTGGACATTCTCAGGCCTCTTCCAGAACACTCTTCTCCTGAAGTCCTTTCCACAATTTTATTTTGTAATCTTCATGGATGAAGAACGATTCTGCAAGACTGATCACATTCACGTCCAAGTCATCTTTTATTATGAGTCAAGCAGTACCTGCCTTCAAACCTATCTTCCTCTAACCCTTCATAGCCCAGGTCATTTCACTTTCCATCCACTCAGGCTCTGGGCTTTGCTTCCTCTTGGATGAAACCAGCACAGCTCCTGCTTTCTTTACCTGTTCCCTCACCTGAAATATCATTCTAATCATTCTTGAGAGCTGGTCACATTGCCATATTGTTGTTGCTAGCAACTCATAGGACAGAGTTGTGCTCCATCCATCCATCATTTGCACACACAGCAGCAGAGAATTCCACATGGTGAAACCACTAGCTAGTTGATGTGAGCCATCTGTTTATTAAAGTGATGTATTCCTTCCATAACATATACAGAAAAGAAGTTATATCTCATAAATGTATTAAGTAATCATTTGCCTAAAGATGTTTTGCAAATCAAATGGAGAACCTTGCAATACTGTGGAGAGAAATCCAATGCTGTCCTGAATAACAACTGCACTTGGTTATACTTTAAGGTGATATATAAATACAATTGCATCATGCCATCTCATTAATTTCATGCAAGCATAATAACATTCCTATTTTGCTTATTTTATTTATTCATTTGTTGCTTGTGGTGGTGGGAATTTATTTATTTATTTGTTTGTTTGTTTGTTTACATGTGGTGATGGGTGTTGAACCCATGGATTCAGTGCATGCTCAGCCAGCACTCTCAAACTGAGTTAAATCTCTGCATTTTTGTTTTTAAACACATGAAGGTTCATCCAACAACTCTGGCTTCAGCAACCGGCCCTTCTGTGCTGCTGTCTTCTGGTCCATCCCTTCCTCCTGTGGTGCCCATCCCATCATACATGGTACCTTCCCTTGCTCATAAGGAGCCTAAGGAAGAGACTTCCTGAACTGGCTTTTGTATGACTCACTTCAGCATGTCTACAGCCATACCGCCCTGCTGTCCAATCCCTTGTGATTTCCAAAGCTACACTATGGCGTGTTTATTCTTGTCATGGGAGACACCTGGGAATACTGGGTGCTGTAGCATAGGGAGAGTGACCTAGAAGCCCACTCATGAAACAATCAGACATCGAAAACCCTATGAATAGTAGAAGTACTGACCTTAGTGTTGGAAATGGCACAGTGTTGGGGAGTGTTTCTTTCCATGTACAAAGTGTTGCTATGAGCCAGAATCGAATGGATGGCACCTGACAACAAGAACACTGTAACACACACTCTGGGACTTGACCTACAGTGGAAAACCCAATTTTCACGGACCTAAGCTGTTCTTGTTGCCCCAGTCCTTGAGGACCCAGTGGTCACTCATGTCCTGCTCTGCTCAGGCCATGCAAGTGCCCTCACCTGTTGTCACTGCAGGGGTGCCCACAGCCTCCTGCACAGTGAGGGGAGCTCCCTGGCACCTAGGCCAGGAACGTCTCTGGACTCTATACTGAGGAACTGTGTTTTTCTCCTTTTACAACATGAAGATTTGGAGACCCAGTGTGCCAGTGATGGCTTCAGGGGACAATACTGAATCCTGCCTGTGAAGTTTTCTAAGTCAGCAAATCCTAGACGATATCACCCACAACGTGGAGGTCACCTTGAGAGGCGAAGCATGCTTAGTAGCTTCATTTTGGCAATGCTCTCACAATGAATGTAGTTTTCCAAACTGTGAGTTGCTAGTCTAAATATGTACAATTCATATTTGTCAAATGTACGTCATTAATGTGAACAATTAAATGTGTATTCATTCTGCAGAAAACTTGTGGGGAATTTCTCATCCTGGAGGCCTCTGAGGCAGACGAGGTCCCAGGAACCCACCCAGGTGAGCGCCCACAGAGACACACAGCCACCCCGGGAGACTATCAGGGAAGTGACTCAAATTGTATTTAACAGAACAGCCTCGTATACAGTAGCATATGTATTCTATATGTGGCATTGCCCAGAGCACTATCCACCTACGGGGAGGCACACAGCAGCTGAAAGCAACTGAGGCTGAATCCAGAAGACCACCAGGGTGTGCCATCCTGGCTTCTAATACAGAGCCCAGGGAGTTGCCTCAAGCGCCTTAACTGTTTCCAGCCAGGGTGGGCCAGATGTCCCTGCCTGTCCCTTCTGAGGACTCAGGGTGAGCTGAGTAAGCTGGAACCCAGGGCTTTTTAGAATTGCCATCCTGCAGATTCCACCCATAAAAACCTGAAGGAAAGAAGCCAATGGGCAGCCACCACAGGCAAAAGCGACGATGCTGCAGTGGTCATGGCTGCCTTGAAGTCAGCCCACCCTGTCCATGACCACAGTGCACAAGGTGGGCCAGGCACCTCCAGCCATGTGGTCTGAACCCATCCCATCAGCAGGTTCTGGACAGCACAGCGTTCAGGAGATGGAACTGTGGCCTTCGAAGTTCAGGAGGAGCAGAGGGCACAGACTGTGGAGCAGCTGCTGGGGGATCCGGGCAGCTGCTTGTTAAGTCTGGGGTTCGGATGCCTTGATGTCAGTCTCCTTACCTTGATTAACAGCTTGGGAAACTTGATGTCCATTTCGCCTTGGTGTCCAGCCTTGGGCGGCTGGTTATGCCGTTGGATGGGGTCCCCTTTGCAGTCTGTATTCACAGAACTTTCCAAGATGCAGGTTTCAGGACCTAAATTCATCCATCCCGGGTCCATACATTGAGGGTACTGTGGGGAGGAGTGGGCAGGGCCAGGGCTCTGGGCAGTCGGGCACGGGGCTGGTTCTGAAGCAGAGAACAAAGTTTCAGGGTGAGAGTGACCATGAGGATCACAAGGGCACGGCTCATAGATCCCAGAACACTGTCCCCAGAGACCACAGCACACTGGGGTGTCCCATCTGCTGGTGTCCCCAAAGCCATGGGTACGTGAAGGGGCTCTATGCTGGTTTGAGCAGCACAAGGTCAGCTCTCTGTCCATATCACAACAGGCCTGGTCTCCTTATCCCAGACCCCAATGTCCACTCTCATTTCACAGCACTGTCCTTGCCCAGAGAACAGCAAGAGGGGCCTGGACAATGGGGACTGAGCGAGTCCCACCAGCCTGTCCCAGAGGACTGCAGGAGCTACAGCCAGAGGCACAACTGAGAGCCAGGTGAATGGCTGACCTTGGGTTTGGTCCACCAGGGTTAGTCTAGCCCCAAAGTGACATTCTGGATTAGTTCATGTAAGAATTTATCTATATTATATTAACACAATCACTCAGAAAACAGAACCCTTTGCATTTGGGCACATCACAGTAGTACAGACCACACAGTTACAGAGGGTCCCTGGAAAAGTTGCCTGGAACAGCAGCCCAGACACAGGAGAGCCAGTCCTTACCTTCTGTCTCACTTGCTCTTGAACCCTAACCTATGTTCTCTGTGTCCTGAGCACCCCCTGCTGGTCCTGAGCCCTGCAGGAGGTTTTTGTCTGGGCTCACACTGAGGTCCCCTCACTGTGTGTCTAGCACAGAAATACATGGCAGTGTCCTCAGTCCTCAGGCTGTTCATTTGCAGATACAGCGAGTTCTTGGCATTGTCTATGGAGATGGTGAATCGGCCCTTCACGGAGTCTGCGTAGTATGTGGTACCACTACTTGGATGAATTTGTCCAACCCACTCCAACCCCTTCCCTGGAGCCTGGTGGATCCAGTGCATCCAGTAGTTGCTAAATGTGAATCCAGAGGCTGTGCAGGAGAGTCTCAGGGACCCCTCAGGCTGCACCAAGCCTCCCCCAGACTCCACCAGCTGCACCTCACACTGGACACCTGCAAACACAGAGAATCCTGGTCAGGAAACTGTCACACATGTCCACTTCTCCTCTCACTCACGTCCACTCACTCACTCATGACCTCATGTTCTCCATGAATTACCTTTTAACACAGCAAGAAGGAAAACCCAGCTGAGCCCCAGCTCCATGGTGAGTGGTCTGAGTTGAGTCCTGATCACCGAGTGGGACACCAGGGAGTCCAGGGCTGGGCTCCTCTCCCAGCTGCAGGGTGAGGGCTGGATTGGTTTTTATCAGCACAGGGAGGCCCCCTTTGCATGTGTTCCTGCTATATAATGAGCCAAGATGTTGCATATTACAGAGAGGGCTGTTTCAATTGAAGCCCTAGTGTTCTGGAAAACATTTGGAGATATAAAAATGTAATTTCTTATGGTCTCCTTGAGTTGTGATAAACACTTATCACTCATTATTTGTTCTAATTGTTACATGCATATTTAAATGGGTTGGATTATATAACACATTTGAGAAATGTGATGCAGAACCAGATGTGTAGAAGTTTATGTGATTTGACTAATATCTCACATCTGATACAAAATTACCCCTCAAATATTTCAGTTTATAGACCTGACTTCACAAGTCAACTGCTCTCTGTGAAGTGAAATTCCTAAAAGCAGCCATGTCTGTGGTAAAGTTTCTGCAGAGTGACTGACTAGAACTTTATGATTGTGGACACATGGAATGTGGTAGAAGCAGAAACAAAATTATCTTGGGCTCTTTTTAGAGTAAGCTATGCTTAGTGATATGTACCACACATTTCTCTCTAAGGACAGAATGTGGCATTATGACATGATTCTACTGCACTGTAATGCCTACACACACACACACACACACACACACACACACACACACACGCATGCACACTCAAAATCAGTATACTTTCAAGCATATTTCTAAGAGTCTGTTACATTTTTTGTTATTACCTACTGCTTCTTACCTACCAGATTTTTTCTTCTTAAAAAAAAACTATGATAACATTAATGAAATACAATTTATGCACATTTTCCCATGAAATGTGCAATTTGAGGAATACTGACATTACCAAGATAAGGAACAAATTAATTTTTTCCAAAATTTTCCCCTTGTATTTCTGTAGTTTCTGTTCTTTCTCTTTCCTGCAACTTCCCTTCTTTCACCCTATCCCTAGGAAACTACTGATTTTTAAATATTTGCTTATATTTCTTCTATTCGCTTATGTTAGATTTAACCTTCTAGAATTTCTAAAGGGCTAGAGTTTAGCTCAGTTGGTAGAATGCTGCTTTACACTTTCTCAGGACCTGGAGTCAATCCCCAGCACCACCAAAATGGGAGAAGAACCTGGCAATCTGCTCCTGAAACAATCAGCCATTGAAAACCCTATGAGGGTCCCTATGAGTCAGAACCTACTCAAAGGCACCCAACAACAACAACATCAACAGGAATTTTTCATAGCAGAGATCTGGCTTGAGTTGTTTCACCAAGAATGATTACTTGTGAATTTAAGCATGATGTCCATATCACACATGAACTGATTGAAATGTTGGGTATTTATCCAATAAACACCCTTACCAGGGTGTGTTTCCTTATGAAGCTGCTTATTGAAAATGCAGACAGCTGAGAAAGCTGCTTTTATTCTTCATACTATAACACTGCAGCAGAAGCTGACCTGGTTAAGCTGGAAATTACCAGATTTTCCTCACTGCTTCAGATACTTGATATTATAGGAAAAAAGACACACTTAGGTCAGATGACAAAACCCCAGCAAATTCAGCTATAGACCTGACAGGCTTCTGTTCCTGGCTCACGAGTTGAGGCAGCCTCCTTTGTACAAAGTAGAATGGGAGCCAATACTGAGAAACAGACGAATCATGGAAGAAAAAGAAACAGGAAAATAGTGAGGGGAAATCAGATTGGCTACAGTCAAGTTGTATGCCATTGTTGTTAGGTACCATCAAGTTGGGTCTGACTCATAGCTTCCCAATGTACAACAGAATGACACACTACCCAACACCTTGCCATGCACGCAATCTTAATGGCCTTAGTGCCTCAGTCCACCTGGTTGAGGTCCTTCCTTTTTCCATTGACCCACTATTTTCCCAAACATGGGATTGGTCCCTTCTGACAACATGCCCAAAATATGTAAGACACAGTCTAGCCATCCTTGCTTCCAAGGAACATTCCAGTTTTACTTCTAGGACAGATCTGTTGGTTTTTTTTCAGGCCAAGGTATATTCTATATTTGTCTCCAGCACCATAATTCAAAAGCATCAGTTCTTTTCCTGTATCCCTTATTCATTGTTCAGCTTTCACAAACATGATGCGCCTGAAAACACTATTGTGTCGATTAGGTGCAACTTCATCTTCAATGTGACATCTTTACTTGTCAACACTTGAAGAGGTCTTTTGCAACAGCTTTTCCTCATGCAATTTTTATTCCATGGGTGTTGATTGTATGCCATGCCCATGTCCACTCATGATGGGTAAACAGAGTCCCCACATGAGGGAGAATACCTTTAAAAAGGCATTGGAGGGAAAGTGCACTGAAAGGGGAAGAGTACCTCCTAGCCTCAGAGGGAAAGTCTTCTGAAAAGGGAATAGTACCTCCAGAAAGAAGGTTTCTTCATGGAAAGGGACTTGGAGCCTCATCTTTAATTTTTCTTAAATTTTAATTGGACATATATAATCTTCTGGTTCTGTGGGCAGTACTGATTCAGATTGGGAGTTGACAAGCCTCCCTAGCAGGCTTTCTTAGAGAAATTCCTGAATGACTTCCAACAACATAAACTCCTTAGTCAACACAAACAAAAGCCTTTATACCAACAGCTCTACAGTAAACAAATCATTCTGATAAGATAAAGCACCCATTTGTCATAACAATGGACTCAATGGGGTGACACACAGGTGATAGTTAAATGCCCCGAATTCCTACATAAAGTTATCAATAGTTAATTGTTACAGGAGATGTAGATGCTCAGGTCCTCTTGGTTTATCTCTTTAAAGTAAACACAATTTATCTCTGAGTTCATCTCCCACTTTGATCACCACCTGACACTCGTGACAATTTAATCAAGTGACTGTTGACAAAACTTTCACGTAATCCATCAATGCTACCAACTTCCTTGTCTTTTTTCTGACCTTTCATAAGATTTAGTGAATTGTAATTCTGTATAAAAAGGCTGGGCTAACTGGAAATAAACAGAACAGATTCACACAGACTCTGAGCTGCTGTGTCTGTTTCCCATCACTGATTCCTCATCTGCCTTCGGGAAACCCTGGATCTTAGGCTGCAGCTGGTCTTCGGTAATTGCAGAACCAAGCAGAACAAATCTTGGACAGTTTCTATCTTTTCTCCATTTATCATGAAGATCATTTGTAATGTTTAAAGCAGAGTATGTTGCCTATCATTTCTTTTTCTGGAGTCTCCTGTTTTAAGGAAAACCTGGTTCTGTTTTGGGTTCTGTTTTCTTTAAGTTTTACTAGGTGACATTAAGCATGCCTGACCCTATTCTGGTTTGGTCATTTCTATCACAGTCTAGTTGAGGAGCTCAGGCCCTATCAATGCTATTGCATAATTTTTGTTAATAGGCCCCTTTCGTTCAGCCTGTGCTGAGGAGAAGGCATGGTCAAACCTAAATCATTAGTACTACTCTAGATTGCCATCATTCCAGAGGGTGGTGGGGTTTCCGGTGTGAACACCACATGTGTAGTTAGGATGTTCCCATTACCTTTGAGTTGTCATGCCAACCAAAGGGACGCCACTTGACATTCAACCAATGGATGAGGCAAATACTTAGACCTTTCAGAGCAGAAAGAAAACCATAGTAAATAATATTATGGTATGTTAGGAAGAGAACAGAGTTGAGTTTGCACCTTAGCCAGTATCCTAGTGAACCAAATCAGCCAAAATTGAGTATGTAAAGAAAAAAAAGATGAGAACTTTAACTGTTTTAACCAAGTAGCCTAGTTAGTATTTTTTTTATAACTTAGCCTCTATAATACCCAAGGCATTTACTCATGTGCTGCAAGAAGTGTTACCCATCCTCAGACTCCTTGTCCATCTCCTGTCATGGTTTGATCTAACAAGTCCTTCAAAGCTCATGTGCTTGCACTTTTGGTCCACTTGGTGGTGCTGTGGAGGTTGAGGAACTTTGGGAGGCAGGACTCAGCTTTGCAGAAGGGGTCACTGGGAGATTTTTAACTGGACCTGCAGTTCCAGGAAGTGTTCTCTGCCTCCTTCCCCATGATGCCATGAGGTCACCTGCAACATGCCCTGCTGCATGCCGCCACCACACTTGCTCTGCTGTCATTGTGGACAGGCCTCTGACTGTGAGCCTGCAATAAATCTGTCCCTCTATACATTTGTTTGGGTTGGTTTTCCTGCTACAAGGGTGACAGCTGACTAATACAGGCAGTAGCTTCTCTTCCACGCGATGACTAGTTTAAATTAAAACACAGACTGAGGATAGGTGGCTGCAAATGCCTTTTCTGTAAAAGGGGATAACTAGCCCACCAGCAATATTGCTAAAGTCAACCAGCTGTTAGACTAAGAGATACCTTCAGTGATGTTAAGAGCTGGGTTTGCAATGAAACATCCAACAGTCCTTAATGTTGCACTTGGTGGACACTGCCTGTTGAAATACCACTCACAGCATTATTCTACTAAGTGAAAGGTGTAGACAGGAAATAAGGACAAACTAAGGGGGATAAAACTTCCTTTATGAGCAGAGTCTCTTTTCCAAATCCTGGGAGAAGCTGTACACAGCCTGAAGTGATCTAATGCCTTTCTCATGTTCAATTTGAACACACATGGTTATGGCATAAAAGCCTTTGGATGAGCAATCGGAGTGGCCCACATGTCAGGGATTCAATGCGTCCTTCAACTTACATGAGCTTGTCCAGGTCCAGTTTATAGAGCTTCAGGAGCAGATCAGTTCTCATTCTTAGTCGTTCTCTTGGGGAAATTGAACAGGAGAAATGTACAAGAATTCAGGATCCAGTGTAAAAGTAGGAACAATGCTATAGTCTTTAAATGAATGAACTATGGATTTCTTCCCTTCTGAAACATCCTTTTTATCTCTCATTTCTATCACCTATAATCAGAGTTGGGAGAAGGACGTGGCAATCCACTCCCAAGGCAATCCCGAAACAGTCAGCCATTGAAAACCCTATGAGGGTCGCGATGAGTCGGATACGGACTCGACGGCACCTGACAACAGCAACAATAATCAGAGTTAAGACTAATTTGATTGCAGGATAAGTTCACACAAGTACAGTGACAGTGACAATTGACTACACAGGACGTTTTTACGAGTGTTTTTGTTGGTGTACAACTTAATGGGATTCATTATGACGTTTCTATAAAGTGCAGCATTGTGCTTTGCCCGCGTTCACCTCGCCATCACCCTCTAGTGACCCTCCATCCTCATGCTGATCCCTTTCTTCCCCACCAATGGTTTTCCTTCTGCTGTCATGTCTTGTATATGTATATTTATATGTATATGTGTGTGGTATCTATCTATCTATCTATCTATCTATCTATCTATCTATCTATCATCTCGCTCTCTATCTAGCTATTTATTATCTCTCTCTCTATCTATCTATCCTTGTATCTATGAGAAGGATGTGGCATTTTGCTCGAAAACAATCTGGAAACAATCAGCCATTTAAAATATTCTGAGGGTTGCTATGAGTTAGACACTACTCGGTGGCACCTAAAAACAGTATATACATACATATGAAATCCAGACTTCGCTTTTCATAGCAAAACATATATTTCTCTTCCTTTCTTCTCATTATCCTTCATTGCCCCTTCTTCCTCTCTTTAGTCCCCTTTATCCACCTATGTAGCCCCCCTTCTACTTGCATGACATTTGTTAAAATATTGAATATATATTAGAATCTTACATGCACATATGTGAGAAAACAAGTGATGTTTGATCTTCTGGATCTGGCTTATTTCACTTAAAATAATGGTCTCTACTTTGAGCCATTTTCCTGCAAAGTCTTATTTCATCCTTCTCTACGGCTGAGTAAAACTCCATGGTGTATATACACCACATTTCCCTCATCCACTCATCTGTTGCCTGAAACCTAGGTTGATTCTCTGCCTTGGCTATTGTAAATAATGCCACAATGAACATGGAAGAGCAGGTATGTCTATTGTATGCTGACTTAGATTCCTTCAGATATACACCGGGAATGGTATAGTTCAGTCGTGTGGTAGTCCTAGTTTTCATTTTTTGAGGAACCTGTGGTCTGATTTCCATAGTGGCTGCACTAAGTTACATTTCCACCAGCAGCATATCAGTGTTCTGTTGCCCTCTGATGTCCTGATCTTGTTTCAATTGTCATATATTTCATTGAGTCATTGATTGCTTAAGAAGAGTTAGTGTTTTATTTAATTAAAGAATGAAGATTATTTGCTACTGTATATCCTGCCATATTTGCCTTTAAAAAGCCTTTTTGTTACTTTGATTAATAGTTCATTAATCCAGTCAACTTGGTGCAAGCCTGTAATCCTGGTAACTCTGGAGGCTGAGGCTGGAGGATCACAAGTTTGAGGCCAGAGGCAGCCAGCACAATATAACAAGACTCTGTCTCAAAACACAAAAGAAAAAAAGGGGTCGAGGTGTGGCTCAGTGGTAGAACACTTTCTTATCATTTGCCATGCCTTAGGTTCTACCCCAGGCCAGAAAAAAAAAAAGTCTGTTTTCAGGAAGAGTTACTTGACACAGCAGTGGCTGGGGCAACAACTCTCCATGGGGACCTTGGTGACTTCCTGTCAACAAGATGGACCACAAAAGTGTCACTGTTCTTAGGTGCCATCGAGTTGGTGTGTGACTCATAGCAATGCTATGAACAGCAGGCAAAACAGTATTGTTAATGCTTCTGTGCTATTCATAGGGTTTTCAATGGTGGATTGAATGTTCAGTGTGTTCGTCCATTTATTGGTGGAATTACTTGTTTTTTGGTGTTGACTTCTTAAGTTCTTTGAATATTCTGGTTATTAGTCCTCTGTCAGATGAATATTTACCCCTGTTCTCTAGGCTACCCCTTCATTGTTTTTCTATTTTTTATTGGTAGTTTATAATGTACAACTTAATGAGATTTATGATGTCATTTTCATACATGCATTTCATTGTACATGGCTCATGTCCCCCTTACCCTCTCACGAACCCCTTTATATCCCCTACCTCCCCACCAATGGTTTCCCATTTACTTACATGTCTTATTTGTGAGTATATCTGTTTATATATGTACATCCTGAATTTACCATCAGGAAAACATGATACTTCCTTTCTTTTCTCCAATTACCCTTTCTTTTTGCCTTCTCCCCCTTTTCTTTAGTTCATTATGTTTCTCTACATAGGCACCTTCTGATTTTAGGACCTGTTGTTGTTAGGTGCCTTCGAGTCGGTATCCGACTTATAGCGACCTTCTGTACAACAGGAGAAACACTATTGTCAGTGCTTCTCCGCTGTGCATAGGGTTTTCAATGGCCGATTGATTTTTGGGAGGGGGTTGCCAGGTCCTTCTCCCAAGCCTACAGCTTCTGGTGTTCCCAGGTGGTCTCCCATCCAGGTACTAACCAGGCCTGACCCTGCTTAGCTTCCGAGATCTGACAGGATCAGATGCCACAGGACTACCACTGCAGGCAATTTTAGGACCTATATGTTTTAATAATGAATATGTATTGAATTTTACGGGGCTGGGATTTGGCTCAGTGGGTAGAGCGCTGCACTGCAGTCTCTGAGGTCCCGAGTTCAATTCCCAGCACTGCAAAAATGGGAGAAGGGCCTGGCAATCCACTCCCAAGGCAATCCCGAAACAGTCAGCCATTGAAAACCCTATGAGGGTCGCTATGAGTCGGATGCTGACTCGACGGCACCTAACAACAACATTGAATTTTAACATTCACATATGAGGGAAAATATGGGATGTTTGTCTTTCTGTGTCTGGCCCATTTCCCTTAAAATGATCATTTCTAGTTCTATGCATTTTCCAGCAAATGTCACAATATTGTCCTTCTTTATAGATGAATAAAACTCAGTGATGTATTTATCCCACAATTTCCTTATCACTCATTTGTTCATGAACCCTGAGTTTGATTCCATATGGATGAGCAGGTATCTCTACGGTATATTGATGTATATTCCTGTGGATATATACCCAGGTGTGGGATAGCCAGGTCATATGGTAGTCCTACTTTTACTTTTTGAAGAACCTCCATACTTATTTGCATGGTGGCTATAGGAATCTACATTTCCCCCAGCAAGGTGTAAGTGACACTTTGTCCCCATATCCTCACCAGCACTTATTTTTTTCGGTATTGGGGGTTGAGCCAAGGGGCTCAGGCTTGCATGCTTTGCAAATGCTGGACCACTGAGCTGCATCCCCAGCCCATTATTTTTCTTTTACTTTTTGAGACAGGGTCTCACTAAATTACAATGACTGCCTCTGGTCTTGAACTTGTGATCCTCCTGCCTTCTCCTTCTGTGCTGCTGGGATTACAGGCATGCTCCACAGTGCCCAATTCTTGGTGTTTGTTTTTTTGGATGGTGGCAAATCTGACTGGAATGAGATGGTATCTCAATACAGTTCTGATTTGCATTTCCCTGATGTCTAATGATTTTAAATGCTTTTTCATATGATTGTTGGCCATTTGTATTTCTGCCTTTGAGAACACTCTGCTCAGTTCTTTTGTCCATTTTTCAATTGGATACTTTGATTTTTTGGTGTTTAATTATTCAATCTCTTTACATATTCTAGATATTAACCCCCTGTGTGATGTAAGCTGGCAAAGATTTTCTTCCATTCAGTAGGCTGTGTCTTCACTCTAATAATTGTGTCTTTTGCTGTGTGAAAGCATTTTAATTTAATGCAATTAAGTTTGGCAATCTTTGCTACTGTTTTCTGCACTATTGGGGTCATATTCATAAAGACCTTGCCTGTGTTTACATCTTGAAATGTTTTCCCTGTGTTTTTCTCTTGCAGTTTGAAAATTTCATGTTTTACATTAAGGTCTTTGATCCATGTTGAACTGACTTCTGAACATGATGAGAGACAGCAATGTAGTTTCAGTCTCCTACCTGAGTATATCCAGTTCTTACAGCACCATTTGATGAAGGGGATGTCTTTTCTTCAACTTGTATTTTTGGCAACTTTGTCAAATATCAGGTGGCTGTAGCTGCAAGGATTTATTTCTGGATCCTCTATTCTGTTCCATTGGTCTGTGTGTCTGTTTCTGTGTCAGTACCATGTAGCTTTCATTACTATATTTTTATATTATCATTTGAAATAAGGAATAGGGATGCCTCCTGCATTTTTCTCTCTGCTCAGGATCACTTAAGCAATTTGGAATATTTTGTGCTTCTTTAATTGTTAGGATTGTTTTCTCTATTTCTGTGAAAGATGTCATTGGGAGTTTATGAGGATTACCTTAAACCTGTAGAATTCTTTTGGTAATATAACCATTTTCACAATATTAATTTTTCCACTCCATGAGCATGGGAGGTTTTCTACCTTCTGGTGACTTCTTCAATCTCTTTCTTTAGTGTTTAAAATTTTCATTGTATAGGTCTTTTATCTCCTTGGTTAGGTTTATTCCCAGGTATTTTATTTATTTTGAAGCTATTGAGAAGGGGATTGTTTTCCTCATTTACTTCTCTAGTTTTTGCTTATTGGTGTATAGAAAAGCTACTTATTTTTATGTTAATTCTGTATCCTACTATTTTACTGAAAGTGTTTATCAGATCTAAGAATGTTGTAACGAAGACTTTAGGTTCTTTTAGATGTAGGATCTCATCATCAGTAAATTGGAATAACTTGACTTCTTCTTTAATTTTGGATGTCTTATCTTTCTTTCTGTTGTCTTATTTCTATGGCTGGTAGCACAATTACTACATTGAAGAAAAGTGGAGAAAATGGATAGACTTGTCTTGCTCCTGGTTTTGGGAGAAATGCTTTCAATTTTTCCCCATTTAGTATGTTGTTGGCTATAGTTTTTTCATATATTGTGTTTTTCTTACATCTTGAGGTTTGTTCCTTAAATTTCTTGTTTTCCAATGGTTTTGTCTAAATCAATGTTGAACTTTGTCAAAGGACTTTTCTGCATCTATTTATAGGATGATGTGTTTTGTGACCTGATTCTCTTTATATGGTGGGTTGGTTTTATTGTCTTGTGTATGTTGAAGATGTCTTGCATCCCTGGAATGAAACTAATTTGATCATAGTGTGTGGTTTTTTAATGTGTGAATTCACTTTGCAAGTGTTATATTAAGGATTTTTGCATGTAGGTTCATCAGGGAAATTGTTCTGTCGATTTCCCTTTTTGATGTGTCTTTATCTGGTTTTGCTATCAGGGTAATACTGGCTTCATAGAATGAGTGTGGTTGTGCTATTCCATTTTTATTTTATGGAATAGTTTTAGAAGCATTTGTGTTGCTTCCTCTTTAAAAGTCTTATAGAATTCAGCAGTGAATCCTTCCAGTTTTGGGATTTTCTTTCTTGGTAGACTCTTTATTACTGCTTCACCTTTGCTGCTCATTATAGGTCTATTTGTGTTGTTTATATCCTCCTGTCTTAGTTTAGGCAGGTCATATGTGTCTAGTAATTTATCCATCTTGTCTAACCTTTCCAGTTTTTTGGAAAATAATTTTAAAAACATTCCCTCATGATTCTGTGGTTTTTGTTGGCATCTATTGCATTGTTCCCTTTTTCACCTCTAATTTTCTTACATTGAGTCTTCTCTCTCTTGCCTTTTATAAGTTTGGCTAAGTGTTTGTCGATCTTGTTTATCTTTTCAATGAACCAGCTCTTCCATCAGTTCTTTCAATTCTTTACATTGCTATTTTAGTCTCCATTTCATTAATTTCTACTCTGATATTTATTATTTCCTTTATGTCTGCTCATTTTGGACTTTGTGTGTTCTTCTTTTTCTAGTAGCCTGAAATGTATCATTAAGTTATTTGTTTGAGCCCACTCTACTTTTTTAAATGTAGGCTGTCATTGCTAACAACGTCCCTCTGAGAACTGATTTTGCTGTAGCCCAAGGGATCTAGTAGCCTGTGTTTACCTTTTCATTTTATCAAAGAATTTTAAAATTTTCTCTCTGGTTTCTTCAAGTACTCACTGATTATTTAAGCTTGTGTTGTTCACTCTCCATGTATTTGTATAGTTTCTGTAATTTCTCTTTGTGTTCATTTCTGGTTTTATTCCACTATGGTCTAATAGGGACACAAAATAATTTTGATTTTTCTGTATGTGTTAAGACTTGATCTATGGTCTAAAATGTGATCTATTTTACCAAAAGTTCCATGAGCTGCTGAGAAGAATGTGTATCCTGTAGGTTTTGAGTAGAATATTCTATATATATCTATGAAGTCTATTTGGTATATTGTGTTGTTTAACACTAAAGTTTCTTAGCAGACTTTTTGTCTGGATGTTCTGTCTATTGATATGAGTGGGGTACTCTGGCATGCAGCAGAAAAAGGGTTGAGAGGGCAGGGCAGAGTCTCACACGCACTGTGTGAGGAGGAGCAGGAGGTGTGAAATCCATCAGGTTCTGAGGGCACTGGTCCAGGCCCAGCCTCCCTGTGGGTGTAAACTGAGTCCCAGGTGTGGACTCCAGAGGGAGCCATGCCTATCTGTGCCCTGAGTCTGCAGGGACAGAGGGCCCCTGAGCTCCCTGAGACCAGTACTGGTGACCACGGCAAGACGATTTCTTTCCTCCCAAATGACACTCTGCCCTGTATTCATGAAAGGACATTTCCTATATCAAAACCACACAGGAAACCAGGCTCCCAAGGTCCTGGGCTTAACCATTCTATGAGGAGGGATCCCCAGAGGCTGACAGGACCCAGCCCTTAACCTTCCTCTGCACCTGCTTCTGGGACTCAGCTTGAGCCCAGTGTGTCCTGAGCGCCCCCTGCTGGTCCTGAGCCCTGCAGGAGGTTTGTGTTTGGGCTCACACTGAGGTCCCCTCACTGTGTCGCTTGTACAGAAATACATGGCTGTGTCCTCAGTTCTCAGGCTGTCCATTTGCAGATACAGCGAGTTCTTGGCATTGTCTCTGGAGATGGTGAATCGGCCCTTCACGGAGTCTGCATAGTTTTTGTCACTGCTATCACCACTAATGTATGAGACCCACTCCAGCCCCTTCCCTGGGGCCTGGTGGATCCAGTGCATGTAGTAACCACGGAAGGTGATTCCAGAGGCTGTGCAGGAGAGTCTCAGGGACCCCCCAGGCCGCACCAAGCCTCCCCCAGACTCCACCAGCTGCACCTCACACTGGACACCTGCAAACACAGAGAACCCTGGTCAGGAAACTGTCACACATGTCCACTGCTCCTCTCACTCACGTCCACTCACACACTCAGGACCTCATGTTCTCCATGAATTACCTTTTAACACAGCCAGAAGGAAAACCCAGCTGAGCCCCAACTCCATGGTGAATGGTCTGAGTTCAGTCCTGATCACCGAGTGGGACACCAGGGAGTCAGGGCTGGGCTCCTCTCCTAGCTGCAGGGTGAGGTCTGGGCTGGTTTTCATCAGCTGAGGGAGGCCCCATTTTCATGTCCTCCTGTTATATAGTAAGGTCTGGGGTTCGAGTCCTCAGAGAGGACAGGGCTCAGAGCATATGCAAAGGTCCTGGGAAATCCTTCAGAACTCTGATAGCATTCAAGAAAATATGCTATGTCAGTGTTGATTGTGCCATGTGAAGCATTTAGCACACTGCATCCTACTTCCTTGCTGTGCTTGTTTAAAACTTGTGCTGTCAGAGGTAATGCTGCCTCCTTTGTAGACATGTGGAAATATAAAGAAATCATAAACTTGTGTGCTTTGTGTTCAGGAGCTCAGGTCTTACCAAAGTTATCCCTGGATCCTGGTCTGTTCTTCTCCACAGGGTTCCCCCCTGCGTCCTGAACCAGAGCCTGGACAGAAGGACCCCTGGGGTGAGGTTTGCTTAAGGTGGATGCGACCCTGCTGAATTCTAGTGTTTATGGTCCTAAAACAGCAGGAACCAGGGTTCAGGGAGAGACAAAGAGAGCCTGGCAGTTCGTGTGCCATTGTTTATCTCATTGGCTGTTTACATATTGAGGTATGATTCTTCTTTGTAATAATCTCCCTCAACTTCAGCACATACGAGGAACTGCACATTAGAAAGTTGCATTTCATAGGTGGGAACACACACGCTCACCTGTTCAACATCAACACAATCCGAACATCGAATGTGTTCCCTGGTGACGCTGTCCTGTCTCCTTTAATCCCTCCCACCCCTGCTCCCCTGTCTCCTCTCCAGACAGCTCATGGCTTCTTCATGCTGCTTCACTTTAATTTTTATTTTTCCAGAATTTGTATACATAGCATATACATCATTGTTGGGGATTTTTAAAATTATATCTCTCAACTAGTTTCCCTCATGACAGCCTGAGGGGCTGACCCCTGGTTGACCCCAGGGCTCATCTCACTCACTCACACCAGCCCCTCCCATCGAGTGAGCAAAGATGGCCCCTGGCCAGCCTGACCTGCTCTAACCACCCTAAATTTGATTGGCTCCCCTCAGCATTTTCAGGTTATAACTGTCCCCACCTGGCAGGTATGTCAGTTTACCCACTGTACCTCTCAGGTGTGTGCCCTGATTGGCTGAATCCCAACATGTGATCCCTCCAGGACCCTATAAAACTAGGGCTCCTGGACCCCCTCACCCTTACCTCTCTGACCGTCCCTCAATTGCCACCTGAACCCCATCACCTGGACCAGCGCTCCCTACTCCAGCAAGATCTTCTAGCAAGCCGGCGGGATCAAGCCCAGGGGCCCCGAAGAGCCAAAGGATTCTAGCAAGCCACGAAGAGCCTCCCAATTCCTCCCATCCTTGGGAAGGAGGGAGGTAAAGAAGGTGAGCCGCAAGAGGCAAGATCAACTGACCTCCATGGAACACCAGCGGCTGTGGCTGTGCCTTTAAGGCTGAGCTGTACCAGCACTCAGCCTGCAGCATGGCCAGCACTTGGAGGCCATAGAACTCTGCTGTATAGGGGCTGCTTCCTCCTTGCTCTCCACCAGGGGAGCACCCAATAAACCTTACCTACCCTTTCTTACCACCAGAAGGTCTCCCTAGGTCCTTCATTTACGCCACCGGCCATTTGTTATGTTGCAGGTTTGGCTCTAATCTCAGCCGGGCTAGAGATAAAACCCCAAGACATCATGAACTGTTAATCATTTGTCCTATTTGAGAATCTTTATTCCAAATGACTCCATGTTACTGTGTGAATCAGTCAGTCATGAATTTTTGTGCTAATTTCTCAACTGCCTGCAGCCATACCACTGTGGTGTTTGATCCCATCAGATTTCAGAAGCTAAGGAGGATCAGACCTGGTTAGTAACTGGATGGGACACTGGCTGGGAACAACAAGTGCTATAAGCCAGAGAGAAGGACCTGGCAACCTACTCGCAAAAAACCACCAGCAATTGAAAACCCTACAAAAAGCAGAGAAGCACTGATAATAGTGTTTTACCTGTTGCTCATAGGGTTGCTATGAGTCAGACACCGATTCAATGGCACCTAACAACAACAATTCCTCCACTGACAAAAGCTGAATTTAGCTTTTCAATTAAACGTTCTGGTAGGCATTTAACTTGTTATTAAAATTTGATTAATATGAAGTGTGCTGCGTGTCAGCTTGCAGGTGGAGTGATCTGAGCATAGGCTGCTCTCTTTCTTATGAGAGCAGGAATAACAAGGAATGGGGACCAACTGCACATCAGCAAATTCCCTTCAGCCCATGAGAGGATCAAAGTCACAGGGCAGGTGATAAACGTGGACTGTGGAGCTCAGGTCTCCTCAGGGACGATAGGAATAAGCACTACCTTCCCTGGCAGAGGCCTGTGAGTGAGAAGGAAGGGTGAACTGGAAGGAACGCCTGGGTTACCGAAGGCTGGTGTTGTGCTGAATCACAGACTGTGAATATTCCATGGGCGCAAACCTCGGGGCTGAGTCATCCGTTTTCCATATAACAAAATACCCCAGACCGAGTGACTGGAAAAAGATTCAAATGCAGTTTCAAATTTCTGGAGTCTGATTCCAAAAGAAGACAATGGAAGATTTGTTGACTGGTGGGGGCCAGTCATTGCTTCCAAAATTAGGGTGAGTTCTGAGTCTTTACAGAGCAGAGGGGAGGCACACTGTGGCCTTACATGGCAGAAGGGATTCCAGAGAAGGCATCTCCCTTCCTCCAGCCTTTTCACAGGGCACTGCTCTCATCCCAGCTCTGAAGTTGGCTCTTCCTGGCCTGTTCCTTCCAAAGGCTCCACATCTTACCATCACCCTGGGGTGAGTTCCAGCACAGGGCTTGTGAGTGACCCATGCATTCAGATCATAGCTTTCCATCAGTTCCCCAAATCACGTCCTTCCCACTTAGATGCATTCACTCAATTCTCATGGTCTCTAAGGTTTTTCACTTGCCCTAGCATCACTTTAGGGAGCAGGACCTGGCAAGCCACTCCTAAAACAACTAGCCATTGAAAACCCTATGAATAGCAAAGAGACACTGTCAGATATAGTGCCGGAAAATGAGGCCCCCAGTTTGGAAGGCACTCAAAAGACTACTGGGGAAGAGTTGCCTCCTCAAAGTAGAGACTACTGTGATGACAGAAATGGAGTAAAGCCCAGGGTGCTCAACTTGCTGATGTGGCATGACTCAAAATGAGGAGAAACAACTGCAAACATCCATTAATAATTAGAATATGCAATGTATGTAGTATGAATCTAGGAAAATGAGAAATCGTTAAAAGAGAAATAGAGTGCATAAACATTGACATTCTAGGCATCAGTGAGCTAAAATGGACCGGCATAGGCCATTTTGAGTCAGACAATCATATGGTCTACTATGCTGGGAATGATAAACTAAAGAGAAATGGGGTTGCATTCATCATTAAAAAAGACATTTCAAGATCTGTCATGAAATACAATGTTGTCAGTGATAGAATAATATCCATATGCCTACAAGGAAGGCCAGTTAATATGACTATTATTCAAATTTATGCACCCACCACTAAGGCCACAAGTGAAGAAAGGGAAGACTTCTATCAGCTTCTGTAATCTGAAATAGATCAAACATTCAATCAAGTCATACTGATAATCACTGGCGACTGGAACACAAAGGTTGGAAACAAAGAAGAAGGCCCAGTAGTTGGAAAATATGGTCTTGGTGACAGAAATGAAGCTGGAGATCGCATGATAGAATTTTGTCAGACCAATGACCTTTTCATTGCAAATACATTTTTTCAACACCATAAACGGAGACTATACACATGGACTTCACCAGAGGGAACATACAGGAATCAAATTCACTACATATGTGGAAAGAGACTATGGAAAAGCTCTGTACAATATGTCAAAACAAGACCAGGTGCTGACTGTGGATCAGACCATCAACTTCTCATATGCAAGTTCAAACTGAAGCTGAAGAAAATTAGGACAAGTATACGAGAGCCATGGTATGACCTTGAGTATATCCCACCTGAGTTCAAAGACCACCTCAAAAACAGGTTTAATGCATTAGACACAAATGACAGGAGACCAGAAGAGTTGTGGCATGACATAAAAGATATCATTCAAGATGGAAGCAAAAAGTTCTTAAAAAAACAAGAAAAAAAGAAAAGAAAAAATTACATGTCAAAAGAGACACTGGACCTTGCCCTCGAACATAGAGCAGCTAAAGCAAAAGGAAGACATGAGGAAGTTAAGGAACTAAACAGAAGATTTCAGAAGGCAGCTCGAGAAGACAAAAACAAATATTATAATGACATGTGCAAGGAGCTGGAGGCAGAAAACCAAAAGGGAAGAACACACTCTGTGTTTCTCAAGCTTAAGGAAGTAAAGAAAAAATTCAAGCCTCGAGTGGCAGTAGTGAAAGATTCTACAGGGAAAATATTAA
>VMDO01012044.1:0-63976 GCA_007922755.1 Pedetes capensis | reverse complement strand
GCTGCTGTGAGTTTTCACGCTCAGTGAGGCTGGTTGGTGTCTGCAGCCTCATTAGGGGAAAATGGGCTGTCAACACGGTGTCAGAGGCAGAACAGGGGAGAGGAATGATCTGATTCCCCAATTGTGGACATAATGGAGACTCTTCCTTTCCAGGGCTGCTGCTCATGTAGGGAATTTGCAAAGGGGATCGCGGGACTTGGCTGTGCAATTCTCGGGCTCAGGAGACACTCTGCCTGGCTGTGGGCGTGGCTGGGGGCTGACCGGCGGATGGAACATGGTCCAATGGCCTCATCAGAGCTGCTTGGGAAGTAGTGGTCCCCTCATAGCAGATGCACAAGGATGCCACCATGCCCGCTCCCACCAGGTGCACCTGAGCCCCAAACCAAGTGAACATGTTCCAGGGGGTCCTGCTCCTTCCTACCCACAACTACTTGGGAGCCGCCTGCCACCTGGCCCTGGATGTTGAGCCTTCTCCTGGAAAATTCGAGGCCCAGAGGCCAAAGATCTAAACACAGCAAACGGTGACTCCCTCTCCTTCTGTGCATGCTCTTCCCCTCCAGCTTGTCCTTTGGGCCCAGCCTGGGCCTCCTCCAGGAAGGCCTCTCAGATGCCTCCCACTCAGGCTGGTCTTTTCCTTCCCTAGCTCATCTCCTTGCTCTTCTGGGAAGTGCAGATTGAGGAAGGAGCCAGGCCTTAGTGACACAGTCTTGGATTTGAGCCTTCTCTGCCATCCCCCGATGTGTGACCTTAGACAACTCATTTGACTTCTCTGGGACTCCCTTTCCTCCAAGTAAAGTAAAGACAGCAATGATCACAGATGAAGGCCGTGCTGTTTCCTCTGTTTCCAGGTCAGCTCCTGTCACAGAATATGAAGTTCTCCAGGGCACAGTCTGCATTTCTTAAGTCAAACCAATACCTTCTAATTCCAGAGAACATGGCCATTTCTCTCTCATTTTCAGTCTGTAATACACTGAGTGAGGCTGAAACAGAACTGTCAGGAGATGTCATTTCAAAGGTGCAAAAGTAGAGATTGCTAGTGGCTTCTGGATTAGGTAGTTCAACCAGCATGGCCACCCAAAGGCTGCTGGGCCAGGGCTGGCTGCTTTACCAAGCGCTCTGAGACGGCCTGGTACACAGGATGCTCGCGGTAGCTCTGGCTGCCCTTCTCCTCCTCCTCCTCCTCCCCTTCCTCCTCCTCGTTCTACCTCTGCTGATCAATGATGGCGATGGCGCATCCACTCTCCCTTCATCAGGTGTTGGCCCTGCCTTGCTTGTCCCTCACCCTCACCCCAGCTCTGTCATCAAGGGGGGGTCCACCCCTTCTCCTGGCTGACCTAATCCCATGAGCTGCAGATCAAAGGAGCAGGTGTTTATTTCATCTCGCTCTGCTCACACTGGGACTGAAGCTCCTGGAAGCCACACTGGTGAGGACCAGCATGGGGTCATGCCCTTTGATGTCTGGCTGTGGTGTCCATGGCTCGTAGTCAAGCTGACGTTTGGTCTCTGTTCTCGCCTCCCGAGGAGAGACCACTGCAGGAGAACTAGTACTAGTTTTCTGTGAAGTTTTAGATGAGACTCTCCTGCACAGACTGAGAGATTCTTGGACCCCCAAATCAAGGAGGGTATTAGGAGATCATCTGATCCAACCTCTCATGGTATAGTTAGAGAAACTGAGGCCTATAGTGGGCCTCAAGGTCATTCAGTGAGTTCAGTGAGTTGGTGATAGTTTGGGGCTGGGACTAGATCTCTTGCCCATGACTAATTCTGTCTTGATTCTGCCTTAGCTCCTAGGGATCCCAGTTGTAGAGCGCTGGCTAGGCCAGAGTTCTGACCCTGGAACAGACCAGGGGTGGTCATGGCTGCAGAGGAGGCTGGGCTTGGAGAAGGGAGGTCAAGTCCATCCCCTGGAGCACAGGCCTCAGGCTAACTAGGTCCTCATGGGCTCCAGAAGGTACTGTGAATGAGGCTTTCTACAGTCCCATGTGGGAGCTGAGGGACAGATGTGAATCTGATGTCATGGTAGCCTGTCTTCAAAAATTATCCCAGGTTCACAGTAAAATAAAACCAAAAGGTCAATGTCATCTGTCAGTGAAATCTTCTCAACTGTTCTTTTTGCAGAGAGGTCCATCTTTTACCACGAAATTGGCTTCTTAATACATTTTTGGAGGTGGGGAGATCTTTCTTTTATGAAAGGACCATGAGAGTTTATTTGGGGCACCTCTTTTCTCCCCACCGCTGAGCGTTTTCATAACTTTAGGACTTTAGAATTTTTAGTATAGTAATGTGGGTTGTACACAACATTCCCAAACTTACTTGACCACATAAGAAACTTTTGCTGGTGCGCCAAACACCTCCCCCCACAGCTGGTCGGTGAAAGCTACTAACTCCTGCTGCGAGCTGACAGTGGATGTCTGCCGCACTGGCTGGACAGCGTTCGGAGGTGAAGGGTGTGCAGGCTCTAAGGTGCTGCCCTTTGGGTGATGAAGTCTCCTGTTGGTGCCCACGTGTTGGCGGAGGCTGGTTCACCTGACTCATGGCTGAGTCCTGAGACAGAAGTCCCCAAGAACCTTGTCCACACCTGTGGCAACCTTGCAACTCAGAAGCACTTTGGCTTGTCGATTCGCCTGCAGAGCTCAGCTGTGTCTCTTTCACTGAGGCCGTTTCTCACACCCATGTGACCGCACAGCCCTCAGGAGCAGCTATCAGAAAGAGCATGCGTGACGCAGGAGTCCTGAGCTAAGATTTTGTAGTGTTAAATTTCCATTAAGAGAAGGTTCTGGGCCTTGGGAATTTAAAATTGGGATTTGAGGACCGTCAGGCCCTTGCAGGCTGGGCTTTCAGCGGGGAGACCTCTGCTCCTGGAGAAGCACCTGCTGGAACATTCCATGCCCCATAGAAGCTCCTCCTCTCCTCCTGGCTCACAGGAGGACGTGCGCAGCTCTGTGGCGCAGGGAGTACAGATCCAGCCTTCACTCCCAGCACTGCGTACTTGTCCTTTCTGCCAGTTTCCAGAACAGATATTAGAAGACAAGGCTGCAGGGATTTTCTGCATGTGTGAGCTAATTTCCCTAGCGGCAGGCACATGCAGACATGGGTCTTAACACCGGCACACATCTTGTACTTGCCACGAGGCTGGGCTGGTGATGGGCCTCAGGCAGCCTAGAAGAGGGACAGCCATCTCCTGCGGAAGGGATGAAGCAAGGCCTTCTGGGTGAGGTGGAAGGGGAAGGGGCAGAGAGAAGGGAGAAGAGCACCCATCAATGGCCTGGGTGTAGACATGCTGTTATCTCAGTATCTGGATCTCTACATGACCCCTCTGTCTGGCTTACTTGGGCTGGGGCTATGGGATCCTCCAGGAGGGGTAGAAGGTACAGGGCAGCTGTAGGGCACTGCCTAGAGAGGCAGTTCGCCCCAGGGCCTATCTAGGCTCCCTTGGAGGACTGAGGCTTGTTCCCCAGGAAGTCACCTTTGCCCTACATCCTGGAACTCAGGGTCTTCGAGCTCCCCAAGATGGCTCTGGCATCTATTCCCTTGCCTCCAGCCCCTCAACACCGATTGGCTGTTTCCAAACCCCTGAACAGCTCCTGATTGGACCGTTCTGGAACCACCCCTGATTGGCTACTTCTACAAAACCAAATTTGAATATCTCCTCTGATTGGCTTAAACCCGTATGAGGTGACTGCCTCTGATTGGTCTCCCGGCAAGCCCCAGAAGCATATATAAGGGCGATACATGGAGCAGTCTGAGTCCATTCCATCAACCAGGACAGACAAGGAAGAAATAAAGAGCTGTTGGAACAGAGCACTTGGAGTCTTCACTGGGAAGAAAAGAAGTAAGGAGCTGCCTTGGGCAGAAGCCTCTGAGCCTGCCTTTTTCAAGGCTTCTCAGAGCAGCCGTGAGCAGAAGCCTCCTTTCCGGGTGGTGCGGCTCCCAGCAACTGGGTGCCCAGCTCCCCCTCACCAGAAGACGGGTCTTTGGCTGCTGGTTCCTGCTCACGGCCGGAGCGGGTCCAGCGGCAGGACAACACCCCACAGGCAGCCCCACTATGGCTCAGACACTGCCCTGGGCACTGACTGGACTCCAAGGTCAGACAGAGACAGATCTTGGCTCCCCAACTTACCAGCTTAGCCAGGCAAACTTGAAGAAACCACTTCACCTCCATGGGACTTGGTTTCTTCAACAAGACCCATGGTCCTGGCCACCCCGCCTGCCGGGTGGCGCTGAGGACCAGAGGAACACTCCTGCTCTGTGCTGGGCTCTGAGGGAAGTGCTTTGCTTAGGTTTAATCCTCATCAGCCCAAGGTGAGTGCTTTCCTATCCCCACTTAGCAGGTGAGGAAACTGAGGCACAAGGAGGTCCAGCAACTCACTATCAGGCAGTTGGATCCAAAAACCTATGAACATAGGTAAAGGCTATGTTTAAGTTTTTCCAACCCCTTTTATTAGAATTTCCCCACTGTGCCCTGGAATCTACTTCTCCTTCTGCTATGACTGATGTTTTGGTTTTGGTCAGGCCTCAGTGAAAGCGGTTTATGCTTCCAGGCCTTCACTCACACTGTGCCTTCTCCCTTGAACACTCTTCCCACTGCCTGGTCCATTCAAAAAACTCCTACTCATGCTTCAAAACCCAGGCCAGACATGTTGTGCTCTGTGTACGACCTCCAAACCAACGCCCCCCTGCACCCAGCTCATCCATCATCTAGTACTTAGCAGGTGGGAACAGGATCGGGTCCTTAGGACTGCTGGTCAACTCTGTTTACCACCCTTTCCTTCCATCAGCCTTCACTGATCCTGGCTCCGGTCCTAAAGCTCACATTCTGATAGACCCTGTGGGTTTGGTGTTATCACCCCCACCTTAGAAAATCTTAGCTTTCGTCTTTTCCTGAGGCCATTAATCCCCTACTAGAGCAGTCTGGACTCTGCACCAGGCCCCAAGGTCCCCACCTTGAGAGGTTCAAGGAGGAGCCTTTGAATCTGGGAGGGACCCCACCCTCATGCTGCCCTCCCACCCCCATGCTGATTCTTCCTCCCAGAGCTGTGGGTGCGAAAGGCTCTCCCACTCTACAGACCCCGCCCAGGGCCGCCTCATCAGCACTCGTGTTAATTAGACACTGACTGTGAGTGCAGCACTTGAGGTGAAAGAGTGACACATTCAGTTCCAGAGGATCAGTTCTGCACCAAGGGCCACAGGCATGGACAGTGTTAGTGCTGACAACCCACAGACAGGAGTCACTTCGCTTCTTCTTGTCCCTCGATTTGGAGACTCCCTAGTGGCTGCCCAGGTCTGACAGATTAGCAAACCCTTAAAAATTTATGACAAGCTGAACTTAACTGGCCACAGTGAAGGGCAAGGTTGACCCATGCCAAGGGCCCGAGGCCCAGCTGAGACGAGACTGGAATGTGGAAAATGCTGGAAAGGAAGCACCGGCCACCTGAACATCCTAGGGGTCAACGTCTCTCAGCTGACTCCCCGGGCTCTCCATCCTGGCCAGGCTCAGCTCCCCCTCCCTCACATGCCTTGCAGCCTGGGCCTTAGCTGGGTATTGGAGACCCTTCCTGATGCACCCAGACTCTTCCTGCCCCAGCTTCCCCTGTGCACCCACCTTCGTCAGGCTGCACTGCTTCGCTTTGAAACTTTCCTGAACTGTGTTCCTCCAGGACCGGGGGCCTTTGCATGTGCTGCTTCTTTGGCTCCTCCAGACAGTTCCCATCACCCTTGGGAGTCACTTTGTTTCACCCTCCCAAGAATGGGGAGCTCTGCCCTGGCTCTTCCCTCCCCAGGCACAGCCGGCCCTGGGGCTCTGAGCTGCTCCCCACCATCAGCGCCTCCCCTCCCCGGGATCAGGAACAGAGAGGGCCATGGCAGAGGCTGGCCCTGGCCTGCTCCCCGGATAATAACAATGTGGTACCAGGATGCAGTGGGCAGACCTTTGAGCCTGAGCTCTCAGGGACCCGGGTCTTCACTCACAGACCAGACATGGGGCGAGGCTGTAGCCTGGCTTGGGGACAGGGTCAGTCTGAACAGCCAGTGGGACTGAGGCAGGAGGGGGACCAAGAGCAAGGGGATGAGTGCCAATACTGGGTGGCTGTGTCTGTTCCCCTCTCCCAGGGCAGTTGTGCTCCCTGCTCCTGGGGACATGAATGGCCTCAGCATAGATCAGTGTCAGACACATCTGGGTCCCAGTCCTGTTTGTGCCCCTCACTTGGTGGGTGATCTAGGGGCAGTGAGTTGGCCTTTCTGTGCCTCAGTTTCCTCATCTGCAATATGGGGATGATGACTGTCCCTGCCCTTTGGGACAGTGGCGTGGGGGCCAGGTCCATGCCCAACACCATGTGAGCACCTCGCTGGAATGTCCACTTCCTTGGGGGGACTGGGGAGGATGAGAGGAGGGGGTGCTGGGGGCTGATAGCACAGTAGAGTGTAGTCTTAGGGCCCATGGACACTGTCACAGACAGATCCCCATCTGATGCCACGACAACTGTTTTAGAGAGTGGAGAAACTGAGGCTCAGAGAGATGAAAAGCTTTTTGTAGGTGAGTCCTGGGGTTCCCGCTCCCTCCCCTCCCAAGGCACCTTCTCCTGTTGGGTAAGGACTAGGACCACTGTGCAGGCTTCCGGGGCCCCCACAGGCATGGCACCCTGACCAGAGAAGAACCCTTGGTCCTATCTAACTCGTGAGAAACTGAGGCTCAGCAGGGGAGCATCCTGCCCACTGCAGTAACGAACCTGGGGTCTCCAGAGTCTGTGCTTCTGGTCCCAGCAGGGGCTTGTCCTACCAGGGGCTGGCCCAGGGGCCCTGGACCTCTGCCTGGTCAGCCCTCGTCTGTACAGTTAGTTGGTCAGTGTCCTGGAAACTGTGGTCACCATAGGCCATGCAGCTTGGTCTGACCTCTGCTCGGCCCCAGCGGGTTTCCAGGTCACCATGCTGCCATCTGTGAGCTTTCTCCTATTCAGCTGAATGTCCCAGCTGCAGACCCAGGCAAGTAAGCCAGCCTGCTTCAGGTGGGGCAGTGAGACTTGGGGAGGGGCCTTCAGTGTCACTGCACTGTCAGAGAGAGGACGGCATCCAGGGGCAAGGCCAGTATAGTCTTAGGGGCTGGGGTGCACGCAGCTCGGAGGCCTGAGGAGAGAGGGCTGGAGTAACGGTTAACATTCAGCATCAGGTGACCAGATTAAAGATTACCTAGAGACTTGGTTACAGTGTCTGCAACCATGGGCTTAAACATAGATAAGATCGTGTGCCTGGCACAGAATCGGGAAGTGTTTTGATCTGTTGTACATAGGATCACTGTGAGTTGGACTCAACTCGATGGCATGTAACAACAACAACAGAGACCTGGGTAAAGATGATCTCTCAGGGGCCAGGGAGGTGAGGGTGTTGCCAGAGAAGCCTGGGGTGTGTGCTGGTGAGTGGAGCAGGCAACATCTTCCCTCAGTGCAGGCTGGCACCATCCAGTCAGATGGGGCTTAGATAGGACGAAAAGGCCGTTTCCTCCCTCCCGGAGCTAGACACACCCCTTCTCCTGCCCTGGGACATCAGGTCTCCAGCTCCCCAGTCCTGGACTCCAGGACTTACACCAGCAGCTGCTAGGTTCTCAGGCCTTCAGCCTTAGATTTGAATGTCATCTCCTTTCCTGGTTCCGGGGCCTCTAGACATGGACTGAGGTTCGGACATTCCAGGATGGAGGGCTTATAGACAGCCGGGTGGGACTCCTCAGCCTCCACAATGAGGGGAGCCAAATTGCCTAGGAGGGCCCCTCCCACCTGTCTGTACTATGTTCTGTTGCTTCCGTGTCTGGAGAACTTGCACTAGTTCATCTGGGGAGGCCAAAATGTAGCTCCCCGGAGAGCCCAGCTCACAGGCGCTGAGGGAGCAGCTCAGAGATGGGACAAGAACCAATTCCCCCATCTCCCCATCCCCTCAACTCACAGACACTGAGTGCTTGAAAAGGGTCTGGCCACCTCCAGGCCCCTCTGCCTGGCCTGGGCTCCTGGACCTCCGTTGACCAACATCCTCTACAATGTCCACCTCCAGGACGGCACCTGGCCACACTCAGGAATGATTATTTAAGGAGTGTTCGAGAATGAATGAAAGTTTCCAGGAAAGTCCAGGCTAAGAGTCAGGCAAGGGAGGGGTCCCTCTGCTGAGGGCTGCCTGCGCTCTCTGGGCCAGGGAGTCCCGGTGGATCCTGCCAGTCTGACTCACCTGAGTTCCGACTGGGGGTCCAGCTGCTGCACTTTTTTTTTTTTTTTTGTGGTACTGGGGTTTGAACTCAGGGCCTTGTGCTTGCATGCTCTGCAAGTGCTGTACCACTGAGCTGCACCCCCAGTCCATTTATTTACTTTTTTTTTTTTTTTTTTTGAGATAGGGTCTCACTAAGTTATGCAGAGTAACTCTAGTCTCGAACTTGGGATCCTCCTGCCTCCACCTCCCGAGCTGCTGGGATTACAGGCATGCACCACTGCGCCTGGCTCCCTGCTGCACATTTTTACCTAGAGGCCAGATCACCATCCAAATGTGAGTGGCCAAAGCAGGCCTCTGTCCTTCTCCTCCCCAGCTGGCCCAGCTGAGGACAAGCCTCCTCCCATCCTTGGGTCAGGCACCAGACCCCAGAGGCTCCTTTATCTTCCTGTGCTTTGCCCATTGCTGCCGGATCCCCAGTGTGTCCTATGGTGTCTGAATGTGAATCTCCCTCTCTAAGCCCCCACTTATCCTCATTTCCATGCTCCCTGCCCTGGCCCAGGAGCTACAGTCTCCCTGACCGCTCCCTGCCTCCACCCTGCCCTCTTCCCAGCTTTGGTGCCCTCGGAGGAGCCAGATGTCATACGTATGGACACATCAAGGGGATCCTGCCCCAGCTGGAGCCCTATTGGTCAGAAGGGAGCTCAGCAGGAAAGCAGAGAGATGAGATCCCCCTTGATGTCTCAACAAGTGACTTCCAGGCCTCCAATCTTACTCCAGCATCCCTTCCCCCAGGAAACCCTCCCTGATCCCTTTGACCAGACTAGGACCACATCGCAGGCTCCCATAGCTCCATCTGCATTGCAGTCCAGCTCTGCTATAATGCTGTTTTCGGACGTGGCAGTCCACTACTGAAACTGTGTAAACAGAAAAAGTTTGTAGAAAAAGGCTTTTCATGATCCCACTGATACCAAGTGGACTAGCTCTGGTCAGACTCCTAGGCCTCCTGATAAGGGAAGCTGCAACAAGTTAGTCAGAAGGCAGACATCTAGAGTTTATAGTAAGAACAGGCTGACTTCTGAGAAATGAAAAATTACTCTGTACCCCCCTCCCTTAACTACTAAAGAATTCTCACCTCTGTAACCTTGCTTCTCTGCCCTTACCCTATAAAGCCCCTAACCACTGCAAATCGGCTGCTGCTTTCTGAAAGTCCACTCCCAGAACTGAAAGTAGCCGGCTGGCCAGTCTGAATAAACTTTTCTGCTTCTGATCTGTTTGTGTCTCGGAGTATTTTTTTCTGGGTTTAAGCTGCTGGGTACAACAAAACCATCTCTAAACAATCAGCCATTGAAAACCCTGTGAGAGCTGTTAGGTATTGGGCAGGACTCAAGGGCACCTAACAACAACACAGTGCTGTCTAACATTTAATTCATAGTTATACACTTTGCCTCCCCTGGGCTGTGAGCCCCAGGGGGGAGGGTTTGGCCTGCCGGGGCCTGCTACAGAGCAGATGCTCAGCCAAGTACTGACCAAATGAATGACTAAATTCGTGAACAGATGACAGTCAAGGCCTGTCCCCTGAGGCTACAGGGAACCCCCCAGATGGCATCAAATGCTCTTCAAAAGGCTGAGTGAGGATCAGCACCCTATCTGGGTGACTGGGGCCCTGCTGAGCTCACAGGCATGAGGGGGTACAGTGGGAGATTAACCTCCCCCAGGCCTGGCTCTGCTCCCCCTGGGAAGCATCTGGCCTCCGGGGCTCAGGGGGACCATGAGGCTGAATGAGATGCCTGTGTTCAAGCCCACCTCCTCCACCTAAGAGATGAACGGGACAAGTTATTGACCCCTGTGCCTCAGTTTCCCCAATTGTAGCCTTGGGATTATTGTGAGTTCTGTCTCTGCTTAAAGGCACTAGTCACGCTCCTGTGTGGCCCCAAGGGCACAGTGAGCACCCCATGATACCACGTGTTTGAGCCATCCCAGAACCTGGGCACGCCTGTGGGTTCCATGTGCCAGGTAGAGAACCCATCTTTGGGGAAACAAAACAGACTCAGTCACAAGGCCTAGAGGCAGAGGGGGAGCTCCAGATCCATACAATGTGGAGCTGGATCCTGAACTCACCCTGCCCAGTATCTCTTGTAGTAAGTAAAAGAATTTGAGATCCTGGGAACCCAAGTGACCCTGCTCTGGGATCCGTTAAAGGATCCTGACATAGGGCTATACTTTAAATCAGGGGCCAAGGAAGGCCTGTCTGAGGAGAACTTTGAGCAGGGACCTTAGTGAATGAAAGACCAAGTCCTTCCATAAACAACTTTCAGACAGAGGGAATAGCAAGTGCAAAGGTCCTAAGGCAGGAATAGGCTTGGTATGTTTGAAGAACAGCAAGGCCTTGCTTGACTTACTTTGACTGTTAAGACCTTGAGACTTTAGGCTGCATCATAAATAAGAGAGAGTGTGTTCCCTTCAGAGTAGTAGGCTGTGCTGTACAGAGAGCTTAAGAAAAAGTATGGTGCCTGGATATATGATTCAATGATAGAGCTCTTGCCTAACATGTGCAAGGTCCTGCTTTCAGTCTTTTTCACTTAGAGAGAGACAGGCAGGCAGGCAGCAGGAAGGAAGAAAGAAAGGAAGGAAATAAGGAAGGAAGGAAGGAAGGAAGGAAGGAAGGAAGAAAGAAAGGAAGGAAGGAAGAAAGGGAAATTTCCTAAAGGAAAACCTCCCTCTTTGCCTCTAAATAGCCTTTTGGTTCTCTGTTTTCATAAACAGCCTTTGTTCCTTGATTCATTTGTTCCTTGATTTTTAGCTAATGATTGCTTAACTTGCTACCATTGATGTTTGTCTAAATTGTTTCTTATAAGTGATCTTATAAGTTCCTGTTTTCTCACATAAGTTACAAGACTGTTTCAATGTGGTAAACTGCTTGCTTCATGTAGAAAACCCAGTCCTTTGTTCTTACAAGTTCTAAGGTCCTTGTTTGAGTTACTTATAGGTCAGCCTATGTTATCAACTGCCTGCAAGAATGTACTCCCCCACCCCCCGCAACAGGTTGCTAGCCACTTTTCCTGCTTCTCTAACCTTGTTTTGTCTGTTTTCATGCTGTTTTACTTCTGTAAGCCTGCTTTTCCTCAGAGACCCTATAAAAAATCAATTGCCCTTTGTTTGGGGCTCAGACTTGGGAGAAGACTCCTCTGAGCCTATGCTGGCAAAATAAATCCTCCTGGTTTCCCTTTGGTCTCTCTTGTCTCTGTTGGATTCCTGAAATAGAAGGAAGGAAGGAAGGAAGGAAGGAAGGAAGGAAGGAAGGAAGGAAGGAGAGAAGGAGAGAGAAAGAAAGAAAAAGAAAGAAAGAAAGAAAGAAAGAAAGAAAGGAGAAAGAAAGAAAGAAAGAAACAAAGAAAGAAAGAAACAAAGAAAAGCAAGCAAGCAAGCAAGCAGGCAGGCAGGCAGGAGGGAAGGCAGGAAGGCAGGAAGGCAAGAAGGAGAGAAAGAAGGAAAGAAAGAAAAAACAAAGAAAGAAAGAAGAAGAAAGAGAGAGAAAGAAAGAAAGAGAAAGAATGAAGAAAGGAAAGAAGGAAGGAGAAAGGCAGGCAGGCAGGCAGGAAGAAAGGAGAAGTGTGTATGTGTCTAGTTTAGAGCTCCACATAGCCAGAGGGACCCTGACATCCAGCCCATTAGGAGAGAGGGCTGGGATGTGAGGAGTCTGACCTCTCTGCAATAGATCTGCCTCCTCCTTCCAGCCCGTGGCCATCCTGGATGGATAAGAACCTCCTGCAGGAGCCACTTAGGGATGAGGACACTGAGCCTCAGACAAGCAGGCGACTTGCTCTGACCACAGGACGGGAAAGCAGCAGAGCCAGGATCCAAGCCAGCAAGGGGCAGACAGGAAGCCGTGGCTGGGCAGCCCACAGTGCCCTCTCCCTAAGTACATGGGGCTTTCAGGAGACTACAGGACGTGCTGCTCACCATGGACACCACAGAGCAGGCAGGTCCCTGCGCAGAGACACCTGGGCTGGGCGACCTGCTTGGAATTCTCCTCCTTCCCCAGCTTGCTGAGATGCCCACACACCCCCTGTAACTCCACTGCCTCTGCTATAAAGTGGGAACCATGACCTTTCCCTTGGGGGCTGCTGTGGGGTCAAATCAGGGCGCCCAGCCAAAACGTTTGTGTAATGAACTGCAACTTTGCTGCAGACTGACTTGTCCTGAAATCCTTTTGTTCAGTGTACATCGAGTATCTCGGCTTCAGCTGGGCATCATGGTGCACACATACAATCCTAGGGGATTGGGAGGTGGAGACAGGAGAATCGCAAGTTCTAGGCCCAAGGCAGCCTGGGCAACTTAGCAAGACCCTGTCTCAAAATTTTAAAATTTAATAAATGGGCTAAGGATGTGGATCCGTGGTGGAACTTTCATCTAACTTGCAAGAGGCCCTGGGTCCAACCCCTTAGTATTAAAAAAAAAAAAAAAAAGAAAGAAAGAAAGAAAGAAAAGTAAAACAAAAGGAAGAAAGAAAAGGAAAGGAAAAACAATGTCTGTGGCCCGAGGAGTGGTCTAAAGGGAGCTCCTCAGCCTGCACAGCCAGCACTGCTGGGCTGTGTCTCCTGCTGCCTCTGAGGAACTCAAACGCTTTTCTGTTGCTAAGAAGGAACAGTAAGGAAAGCAGGCAGAGCCCCAACTCCACTCTCTCCTCTGCCCTGCTTCCCTGTACCTCAGGGAGGAGACTGCAACTTCCTGACCTTCCCTGTTCTTTTCCTTGTTGTTGGTAGGTGCCATTGAGTCAGATCTGACTCATAGCAACCTGAGGTACAACAGAATGAAACACTACCTGACACCATGCCATGCCCAGAACTATGTCAGTGCTTCTCTGCTATTCATAGGGTTTTCGTGGCCAATTGTTTTGGGAGTGGGATCCCAGGTCCTTCTCGCAAGGGTAGAGTACCCCATATTCCCAGGTGGTTTCCCATCCAAGGACTAACCAGGCTCAACCCTGCTTAGCTTCTGAGATCAGATGGGATCAGACATCAGGGTGGTAGGGGTATAGATTCCTTTCTTTTCCTTAGAAATGTAATATTATACTTACTCCTAGTTAGAGCCAGGGGGCTGGGATTTGGCTCAGTGGGTAGAGCGCTGTGCTGCAGTCTCTGAGGTCCCGAGTTCAATTCCCAGCACCGCAAAAATGGGAGAAGGGCCTGGCAATCCACTCCCAAGGCAATCCTGAAACAGTCAGCCATTGAAAACCCTGTGAGGGTCACTATGAGTTGGATACCGACTCGACGGCACCTAACAACAACAACAGTTAGAGCCAGGTGGCCAGGATGGAATGATACCTGATCTCTGTGTCCAGCCACGTGGGAGCCCTAGACTGATCTGCTAAGAGGTGTCCCGTTGGAGAGCAAATGTTTCATTACTGAAGAGGTTTTCATAGAATTGATGACAATGCCTGTTCTCTGCATTTTTAAATTGCAAAACCAATTAGCTTTTTGGCAATGGGAAGAAAAGGCAGAGCCCAGATTGGCTTTGCAAACTAACTCTGCCCTTCATAGCGGCCACAGTGGGAAGTCAAGGCACAGGGCCATGATGAGAGGAAAGGAGACTCAGGGCAGGATCAGCAGCCTTGGAAGAGAAGACCCTCTGAGGTCAGGGGAGACTAAGGCTGGGTGAGACCCCTCAGGGCAGGCAGGTGGAGCCAGGGCTGGAGCCTCTTGGAGCAGGTGAGCTGAACAGACATGGGTTAGCCAAAGGAGGGGACGCTGTCAGTGGTGGCCAGAAGTGGCCTAACACCACCTCCTTTCTCCCAGGACCCCTGGCTCTTTCTTCTTCAGATTCCACGCGTATCATGTTGAACAAACTTCCCTGATCACCGCTGTGTCCCACAGACCTGGAACCTGACGAGTTGGTAATAATGGTAGGTACCAGCTAGAAGGGAGAGAGAGATTTCAGCCTCTCTGAAGGAAGAGATCCCGTAGTCAGAGGCTCCCTTGGCTGGAGTCAGCCTCAGGGGGAGGCAGAATTTGCTCTGGCCTTGAGAGTGTTTGGAGGAAGTTGGGAGACCCACTGAAGGAGAATGGATGGAGGGGGTTCAGGCACAGCCCTGGGGAGGATAGCCTGATGAAATTGACATAGTGTGTGAATTTATTGTTTTTCAATAAAGTCTGACACTGTGCAAAGACAGGAACATGTCCCTCTGTGTTACTGACAACTTGCTCCTGGCACTTAACCATTAGCCTGCCCCACTCCCGCCTCTCCTCCTCCCTTGCCCAGAGCTTCTGAATTCTTCCCTCTCAGGAAGGCAGTGATCTGTTGCCAATCACATGTGCCTTCCAGTCCAACCGCCATTCCTAACTAGCTGGAATCTCTGGGGGGAAACAGCTTGCCTCTCAATGTCTCCGTTTTCTCATCTGGAAAATGAGACTAATAATTTCTCCAGTTTCTCTGGGCTGCCAGAGAATGCATAGGGAAAAGGCTTTGTATAGGATAAAACCCACATACACACCCATGTGTGCACTGGCACTGCCTTTGTGTGCACATAGACAGACACACAGAGCTAATTACCTCCCACCCAGCGACCTTGGCCAGAACAGGCACATGGTAGGAAATGCTTTAACCCTTTCTTAGCTGTTCTATAACCTATATAGCATTGTGTGAAGTGTAACATGTGACCTGAGAGTTAATATTAGTAATTGAGACTGGAATGGAGTAAAAAGAACCTGAGTTTGCCAACGGACATGAGTGCTAAATGAAATCAAGAGTACTCGGTCACTGAAGGCTGATGAAATTGATGTAGTATATGAACAGTGTTGTTAGCCAATAAATTCTGATATAGTGGAAAGACACAGCAATGTCCCTTTATGTTACTGACACAGCTTGCTCAACCTTCACATCTGTACAATGGGATTGACTGTGATCCCAACCACAGAAAGAGAACAGGACTGCAACAGCCGCACTTCATGGGACGCTCTTGGCTCTCCTTTCATGCTCTGCTGGACAACCCTGAATCTGGAGACTAAATGTCCCAGATCCAGCCTGCCTCTGTTTCCCCAGATTAGCAAATAAGAAGGGCTTGAGTCAGCCAGACCTTGGTTTAAATCGTGTCTCAATGTCTCAGGTATGTGACAGAAGATGTGCCACTGAATGTCTTTGGGACTCACCTTCATATGATGAAGATGTTTGACCTCCACATGGGATGGCAGGAAGCAAAGTGTGTGGTATGTAGCTTATGCTCAGTACGACCTGGGCGACTCCTTATCCTGCTCCTCCTCTTCCTTCCTCCTCTTCCTCTTTCTCCCCCTCCTCTGCCTTCCCCTCCACTCCCTCTTGATTTCCTTGGTCTTCTCCTGTCCCTGCTCTGCCTCCCATCCTTCTTATCTTTCACTGCACATATTGAATTTTGTGTAATTGGTATCATACTGAATGTATTCAGCTATTCAGGATTTTTTAAGCCTACCATATATCATCAGCATTTTCCCACATCATTGAAAAATCCTCAAAAGCATGATGTTAATAGCTTTGTAATTGCACCTCATGTAGATGGGCCATAATTTACCTCACCACCCTCGACTGTCAGATCCTCAGAGGACTGCAGAGTTTTGCTAAGACACACCAGCCATGATGGGCATTTGGGACACAGTTTGCCAGAGTCCCTGCCTACTTCCTCAGGACAAATCCCTGCAGGTGGGATAGGGCATCCCAGGTGACAACCTTTCTCTGGCTTGAGTCCTTTATCACCCAATTACTTCTCTAAAGTTACACTGGTCGCCTCTCTGGGAGGGTACCTGTCTCCCTCCAGAGTCCTGGCCTGTGGCACCTGACTTCCATGGACACAATCACTCCATCATGTCTCCAGGAAACTGTCTGGGAAGCCTTAGGACAAGGAGCAGCCTATGGTGGGGCAGCCCCAGGCCAGGAGGCAGAGGTGCTGGACCCGTCCCGCCTGCCTCACTGCGGTGCGTGATGCCATGTGCCTTCTCCTCCCCTTGGTCTCTGCTTGCCCACCTAGAGCTGCAGCTTCCCAGCTCATCTCCCTCTTTCGGGCCCGTCCAGTGCCTAGAACACTCCTGACACACAGTTCAGTGAGTGTTCAGTGAGTGTTTGCTAAAGCCTGATCTTTAAACACACACACACACACACACACACACACACACACACACACACACAACGCCACATCATTCTCTGTTTCTCCTTTGCCTGGGCTCCCGTTACTTACATTTCTGTTCTCCTCTCCATATTCCATTGAGGACAGCATAGAAAGGTGGTGAAGAAGGTGGGCTCTGGCGCTGGACAGCCCGGGCTAAAAAGTTACCTACTGGCTCCATGCCTCAGTTTGCCCTTGGTAAAATGGGAGGAGCTAGACAGCCTGGGCTTGAAGTTACTTAGTGGCTCCATGCCTCAGTTTCCCCACAGTAGAACTGGAATTGCAATACCTCTCTCAAAGACTTACCGTGAGAATGAACTAAAGTGTTAGAAGAATACCTCCAGGCGGAAGCTCTACACAAGTGAACATGAGCTGCTGTGCCCTGTGTCAGGGTCTCAGCCAGGCAGACACCAGCTGTGGGGCAGGAGCATCTCCTGCTCACTTGTACGTGGCCCCCATCCCTATGTGGAGCAAAGAGGAGACCTGTGTGCCTCTCTGAAGTTATTTGAGTCCGCGTGACTGGACTCTGTGAGCAGAGAGGCATGGGACACTCCCAGGGAAGCATTTCATCTCTAGCCCAAGACCCCGCTCTGCATTTTCCTTGCCCCAGCACCATGGAGGAGGAGCTCATCTGCTCACGGTGGAGCCATAGTGGCAGCTCCGATTGACAGATCTCCTCAGAGGAGACAACTGACCTGGAGCACCTCCCCGCCCCATGGGAAGAGTCCTGTGAAACCAGTGACATTTGGGGTGCCTAGTGCAGTAGAAGCCTGCAGCTGTAGCCCTGTGGCATCCGATCCCGTCAGATCTCAGAAGCTAAGTAGGGTCAGGCCTGGTTAGTACTTGGATGGGAGACCGCCTAGGAACACCAGAAGCTGTAGGCTTGGGAGAAGGACCTGGCAACCCCCTCCCAAAAATCAATCTGCCATTGAAAACCCTATGCACAGCAGAGAAGCACTGACAATAGTGTTTCCCCTGTTGTACAGAGGGTCGATATGAGTCGGATACCGACTTGACGGCACCTAATAACAAAGTGCAGTAGAAACTCACTCGCCTTCACAATGCCATAAGAGCCCAGCAGGGACATTGGTGTGGGATTGGATTATAATACTCTGAGTGAGCCAAACAAATCATGCTATGCCCAGAGGCCACCCATCAGGAACTGTGGCCTATGTGGCCGAATCTGCCCTCCTTGGCCTGGCATTCAAATCTCACCATGGTCTCACTCCAATGGCCTTTCCTATACCTTTCAAACTTTGCTCCTGAGCTCCAGCCACACTGAGCCACTGATGGGGTACCCATCTGGCCCACTGTCCACACTGCTCCCAATAGCCAGAGACAGGGCGTGGGCTTTGTCATCAGTCCACTGGATAGCAGCCCTGACTCATCACTCAGTGGCTGAGGGAACTCTCTGAGCCTCAGTTTCTTCCTCTGTAAAATGAAGATGAATATACCTGCCCACCTTACAAGGTGCCCTCCGGAGCTATATAAACACTGACTTATAGGACTTGTCCAGAGCAGGTGCCCAGCAAATCTGAACTCTCATTCCACCCCCTGCACTATCATTTACATATGATTTTTCTCTCAAGGGCTTGTGGGTTGAAAGCTTAGTCCCCAATGTGGTGATGTTAAGGTGAAGGGACCTTTGAAAGGTGGGACCTGGTAGGAAGTGGTGAGTTCATTAGGGTGCTGCCCTTGAAAGAGATTAAGGTACTTGGCAGTTTTGGTTACCCCAAACTTGGGTCCCTGGCCTGTGGGATAGGAGCTATCATATTAAAGAAGACCAAGAAAAACTTCTGAAATCATCTTCTACCCTGGCCCATATCATCTTTAAAAAAAACTCACACTTGCGTAGAAGGTAGGTGATTGTAGGGGGAAATTGGGAGGAAATTGGCAAAAACCCCAAAACTGAGAAAACGACTTTTGAAGACCTGGTTTGCAAATTAGAAATCTAGGGAAAATGAAAGTAACTTGATTGGGCATTTGTACAAAACCTTTCATAAGTCCCCTAAACCTGATTGGACAATTGGACTCAAAGCTGATTGGCTCAGGCCATTCGGGGCAAGCTATATCAGGAGCAGCACTGCAGCAGCGCTCTCTCAATCCCTCTCTCTCTCTCTCTCTCTCTCTCTCTCTCTCTCTCTCTCTCTCTCTCTGCTGTGGTCCACTGAAAAAGCAAGAACTCTCTCTCTCCTTGTGACCACAGAGACCAGGACAACTAGATGGTGCTCTCAGGGAATGACGGACTACAAGCAAGCTGAGGAAAGCCTCTTCGACCCAGAGCCAGGAGGCCAAAACTGAGGACAGTTTCTGGTCCCAGAACCGGAGACAGAAGAGCCGTGGCTGCCCCTCAAGGCAGCATAGAACTGTAGAACTTAGGCTGCTGCACTTGTTATAGTTGTACACTTTGGGTTTCTCTCCACCCTTATCAGGGTGGAGAGAAGAAATAAAGAGCTGTGTTTGTCCCCCCACAAGGCAAAAGCACCCGAGCCTTTTTCCTTTCTCCTGTCTCCGCCAGCTTCCTGAGGGCCACAGGAGCCTCCACCCTTCACCCAAGGGTCCTGAGTGAGTTGTGTTTAGTATCTGTGTGCATGGCGGTGTCTCCTGTCCGAACATCTGGGCCAGATCAGGAGATGCACACCCCACAGATGATGACGATTAAAGCCACCATGAAGAATCTAAGAGATAGCCTGGCACCTCGAGTGGCCTTTTTTTCCCTTCCTTTCCAGCATACTGCTGTGTGATCATGTGCAGCATCCTGTCCCACACAGCCTCAGTTTCTCCATCTGCACAGTTAGCTGGTTGGTTCTGAGTTTACTGAAATGAATTATTGGTCTAACATATCCAAAATAGAGGGAGATCTCAAAAACTCAGCAGTTACCCTTGGGACTGTGGCCCACTGTGGGCCTGGTGGAACCTGCAGGGCTCCATCCTGGAAAATCCAAACTGTACCCAGCAGCGCACTGGGGGTTGCAGTGGCTCCACTGACTTTTACCCATGCCCTTCCTTTTCTTCTCCCTCTAGACTAACAGCTCCACTTTGTGGAGGATGGATGGTACAAGACACATTTTGTAGGATGAGTTTTTAGGGAGAGGAGCCAAGAAATTAAAGGCACACCAATTAGGATTCCAATATCATTAGGCCCCATAACTCTGACTGCAGGGGAATTGTATTTCTGGAGTATAAATGAATTCCTCTCCCCCACCATGCAGTGTTCTGGGCTGTGTTCTCATTTCTTTTAAGCAGCGTGGTCCTGATGTCTGGTTGATTTCTTCACTGGGGATAATTTCCTCCATTTGTTCCCATTGTGAGGTATTAAAAGGGTGCAAACTTAATCTGATTTTAGTATTTGGAGGTGGGGCCTTTGGGAGATCATTGAGGTTAAAGGAAGGTGTAAGGTGGGGCTTTAATCTTTATAGGAAGAGGAGACACCTGAGCTAGGATGCTCCACCTCACTATGTGATGCCCTCCATGTTTTCATGTCCTGGTAGAAATGTTCTCATAGAGGCCAGAAGATGCCAGCACCATGCTTCCAAGCTGATTTCTACAAATGTGAGTTAATTAAACCTGTTTTCTGCAGTCTCAGGTATTCTGTTACAACAACAGAAAACAGACTGAGATACAAGGCTACCCAGAACGTAGTAATATCAGGAAGCAGCTAACATTGCTAGGACCAAAAAGACAGATGAGGGGCATTTCCAGACTCCAGAAGTTGGATGATTGGATGGGAACCAAAGAAATGGCCAAGAGTCGAGTAAGTCGCCCAGAAGACTCTGGAATAAAGGAGGCAAGGTCCCATAGGAGCTGGCATCACAGAAAAGAGGTGGCATCTGCTGCAAATGCCACTTGAACAGAAGGAAGAGAATGTTGGTAGAAATAAGGAGAGAAAGGCCCTTTGAACAGCCAGGAATGAGGAAGGACTTACTGGAAAGCAGATAAAAAGCCATCCTTAATATAAAGAGGCAAAGAATTTGGCTGAATTGTATCCATGTTCTTGGATCTTACAGTAGACAGAACTTAAGAGCAATGGGCTAGGCAGGCTCAGTGGCACATGCCTGTAATCTCAGTGACTTAAGAGACTGCAGCAGGAGGATCATAGTTTAGAGGCCAGAGGCAGCCTGTACAACTTAGCGAGACATTGTCTCAAAAATAAAAATTAAAAGGGTGTTGGGGTGTGGCTCGGTGATGGAACCCTTGTATATCATGCACTAAGCTCTGGGTTTAACCTCCAGTATGAAAAAAAAAAGCAATGGATTTCATTTTCTTCAGGTAGCCAGCTCCTTCCCATCTCAGCTTAAATATCAGCTTCTAACACCCTTCCCCCAGCTGTTAGTCCCCTTCATTATCCTCCCACATCATCTCTTGTACATGGCATGCTTGTCCCCACTGGAGATGCAGTTACCCATCTGCCTGTGTGACTTCCTTGAAAGGCCATGTCCCCTCCTGTGGGCCCAAGGAGGGTGGCACCTCATCAGTTTTTATTTCTCATTTCACTCTCAGCACATCTTTACCATGTTGTACCGAGGTGCCCGGCAAAGGACCTAGAGGAACGTGTAGAGCTGTAAGAAGGGGAAGAAAGGGAGGAATAAAACGGACTGTGTCTCTTTAAGCAGAGCAGAAATAACAGTGACATTAATTGTTTATATTTGGGAGATGTTGGTCTTCCTCTTGTTTTATCTTTTAATAACTCACACTGCATAATCAGCTGGTAATTACAGCTTCCCACTCTGGTTTGTGCCTCCCTGACTGGGCTCAGAGGATAGGAACTGGTTCATATTTAATCCGCATCTGAGCGGGAATGCTCTCGGGAGCAAGGCTGTGTGGGGTGGGAGGTTTAATTGTCAGTGATGTTAATTAGAACAGGAAAGCAACCTGAGCTCAGAGCAGGGCTGCGGTGGCCCCCCAGGGACAGGAGTGGGAGGCTTGCTCTGCTCGCTTCCCCATGAAGCTCCCCACACAGAGCAGAGCCAGGATGGTACGCGGTCCCTCCAGCACTTTCGATGTCTCTGCCATCCACCCCAGAGGAAGGACAGCCACTGAGCACCAGAGCGGGCCACCAGTCTCATGCCCAACTCCTCCCTCTCCTCTGGAGCTTTCCGCGATGTCCAGGTGGTAAGAAGAGCAGGAGGAAGCCAGGGGGAGAGGAGGGGTGGGCAGCCCCACCCTGACCCCACGTCCATCTCCCTCTCTCTCACCTGTCTGCCTGAGTCTGCTCTCCCCAGCCAGGTCCCTGGGAGGTGCTTTGAGTTCAAGGACCCCGTGGCCTGAGGCCAGAAAGAAGAAAGGAAGTGTGTGCTTCTGGGCAGAGGTAGAGTCTCACCTTCTCCTGCACTTATGGACCCATGATCCTTGATCCTTCCCTGCCCCATGCTGGGGGTTCCCATGGTCCCTTTGATTAACTGTTTTAAAGCTATTTAAAGTTAAATAGGAACCCAAAGGCTCCTGCTGATTGAGTCTCAGGTTCATCTGTTTGTCCTTCCAAAAAGGAGAGCTGGGGCTTGCTGTGGAGGCAGAGGCTGGGGCAGAACCCACAGCTTTTCAACACCAGAGCCCTGGGCACCAGAGGATCTGAGTCCAGGGATCTAGTAACAAATCTTGTTTTTTTGTGTTTGACATAAAAAAGACTACAACGGGATCAGTAAGCAACAACGTGATAAATGGAGAAAAGATTGAGGCTGTCCAAGATTTTGCTTTACTTGATTCTACAATCAACACCCATGGAAGCAGCAGTCAAGAAATCAAAAGATGCATTGCATGGGGCAAAGCTGTTGCAAAAGACCTCTTTAGAGTGCTGAAAAGTAGACGTCACATTGAAGAGGAAGGTACACCTGACTCATGCCATTGTATTTTCAGTTGCATCATACAGTCGTGAACGCTGGACGTTGAATAAGAGAGACAGGAGAAGAATTGATGCTTTTGAATTATGGTGCTCGAGACAAATACTGAATATACACTGGGCTGCCAAAAGAACCAGATCTGTCCTAGAAGAAGCGCAACCAGAGTGCTTCTTGGAAACAATGATGGTTAGACTGCATCTTACATATTTTGGACATGTTGTCAGGATGGACCAATCCCTGGAGAAGGACATAATGTGGGGGAGCAGCCGGTCAACAACAACAACCAAAAAGGAAGACCCTCAATTGGATGGATTGACTCAGTGGCTGCAACAATGAGGTTAAACATAAAAAAGATCTTGTGCTGGCAGTGGAGGACAGTTTTGTTCTGTTGTACAAAGGGTCACTCTGCGTCAGACCTGACTTGATGACACCTAACAACAACAATACATGCCACAGAAATTACAGTACAGAATAGAGACAAGGTTTATAGTAAAAGGTAGTACACCTAGAAGGAATAATTACTGGGGGAAACTGAGGTACCTGGAGAAGCTTATATAAATCCGGAAAAGAACTTGGAGACACCTGGGTTCTCTGCATGAATTGGCACAGGAATGGATATTTCTATTCCCCAGGGGAAGGTAAAGCCAGAGAGAACAGATGAGTCAAGCAAGCTTTTTAGAAGGAAAAGTACCTTGGACAGACAGACAAGGTGAGGGGCTCAAAAGAAGGGGTAGCTTGTATGTGGCCACCTGAGAGGAGTAAAGAGGAGAAGAAGAAAGCAAAGAGGGAAGAGTAAAGAGAGAGAGGAAGAAGGAAGAGGGAGCAGGCACGTGTTTCATCTAGTTTTGTTCAAACTAGGACCTGCCCAGTGTGATGTCAGCCCTGGACGCCAGGTGTAACGTGAGCCTTGAGCGTGGGAACTCAAGCTCCATCTGGAAAAGTCCTGTGCTGAGTAAACTTTTGTAGTTTAGGGTGTATGGGATCTAGTGTCTTTGTTTTGTCAAATGGCTAAATGGACTTTTTTCAAAAGAGTGGACCAATAGACATATCTTGGAATGGTGTTGGAATGGTCTGCCTTTGTTTATACTGAGGCAGCTATTCATCTTGAGTTAGGGTGTGGGATCCATTAGAATAATGTCCTTCCAATGTCTTTAGAGATTTGTCTCACACATAGCTTTATCCATCATGACTGAAGGCAGGAGTCATTTTTAATTTCCTTCCCTTCTATCTGGCCTGTGAATGGCTAAGCTAACCTACCTACCACGGAGGGATCTGTTGCAGAGTGGGTCATGTGACGTAGGCAGGTAGTGGAGTGGGGGTGACTGATAAGAGACTTCTAGAGCCATATGGAGAAATTTGGCTTTAATCTTGAGTGTGAGGGGAGTACAGGGGCTGGGGCAGAAAGCCCCGGGGAGACTGGATGGGACACGCATTTTAGAAAGATCACGAAGCTACTGCTGCTGTACAGAGGGGGCCTGCAGGAGGCTGCCACATTAATCCAGGCCAGGCACAGTGGGCCCCTGGACCAAGGCAGAAACAGAACAGCGGGGAGAGAAAGAAGGGCCTTGAGTGCTGGGAAAACTGGAGGAGGCAAGGAAAGAGGACTTGGCTATCATTAGACAGATGAGGTTCCAGGTTTGAGGGAGGGCGTGGCAGAGGACCGATATCCTCATTTCCAGGCTGGGTCACCAACAGTGCTACATGGAGGTCCCTTAACTGTCACACTGCTCATCTCCTAACAAGCCAGTCTGGGGATGTGGAAGCAGAGCACATTCAGGGTGCTCTCTGGGTGGGCACCTTAGGTCCCAGCAGGAGCCTCCTGGGGGCTGGAAACTGACCAGAGACCCCAGACCCTCCTGCTTCCTCCCACCCCACCCCCAGGCAAAGGAAAATGCCTCTGATGAAAGTTTAGCTTGAAGTAAACTGATTAGTAATGGCCACGCGCTGGTGCCCTATTAATTATGTGCCCTAAATGCACCTGAACGTCGGCGTTTAATTTAGATTTATAGGGATCATTTAGATGTGTAAGGCTAGCGATTATGTGTTAATTCACAGAAAATGCCAATTGGTTTCTATAGGAGCTATTTATTGAAGTACACAAAGGAAATATGCGAAATCTAATTGCCCTTGAGTGTTTGCTGCTGGGCTGACGGGGAAGGATGGGAGCGGGCCAGAGACACCTCGCCTTGCAAGACTCTCTTCTCTCCTGTGGATCGTAAGTCTGTCTTCCCCTGGCCGTTCATTTAAATAAAAACCAGACATCACACCACAAAGGAGACGCGCACCTAACCGCAGTGGCGGACGCCATCTGGACTCAGTCCCTGCCACCTGGGAGGGGGAGAGGAAAGGACAAGCAGGGAGCGGGAGGCCACGGGGTGAGCACTGGAAGAGGAGTCTGAAGTCCACCTCCCTGGGATAGAGGTGATCCGGTGTCGGGTTGTCCTTTCCAGCTGTGAGGCTGAGGAGCTGGGTCTCTTCAGCTGCTGGGTCGTCTGGTTAGGGCTCCTCAGGGCCTCTCTCCCCTCTGCCCAGCCCAGAAGTCCCAGATCCACAGTGCCCATGATTCTCAGGCACCAGAGGGATGCGGTAGGCACTGTGGGACATGTTTTGGGACATGTTGGTCTTCCTCTTGTTTTATCTTTTAATAACTCACACTGCATAATCAGCTGGTAATTACAGTTTCCCACTCTGGTTTGTGCCTCCCTGATTGGGCTCAGAGGATAGGAACCGGTTCATATTTAATCTGCATCTGGTCTCCCTCCCAGGGGTGGCCACCGAGCCTCAGGGCAGCATGGACGGAAGAAGGACACCAGGCCAGGCACTCTGGACTGGGGGTGTTCGTGGGCGAGGGGGTGAGGTGGGTGCCTGGCTCCCAGGAGCCAGATCTGGGGGACCCTAGAAGGTTGTGAACGGTGCCAGGGAGCTGTTGGCCATGGGGGATTTGGTGCCAGCCACTCCAACTCTCTTCTTTCCTGGAGGGAGCTGTCCAAAGTCCCACAGCCTCGTGGAGACAGTGGAGAGGCCTGGGCTCTCTCTTAGTGATCTGCTGCCTGTGATAGCTGGACGAACCACTTCTGGGTTTACCTCAGCCAGTAGCTCCCCTCTCAGGGGCACCTGGGGTGCCAGATAGTCTGCCCCACCCTCTGTAGTCCCCAGGAGCTGGCTCTCCACTCCAGCTGTTCCTTAGACCAGGCAGCCCCAGCAGGTGGGCTGTGGGGAGCGCCTGGGGGCTAGTGTGGAAGTTTGCCTCCTAGGACTGTGTCCAGGGTGACTGCAGCCTTTTTTTCATACTCCCTAGGAACCAAATGCTTTCCCTAGATCCTCTGTGGAGATTAGGCTGTGCTTTGCTCTACATTACTCCGCATTGCTTAGGATTGTAGCTTTCAGGTAGTGCCTTGGCCTGAGTGACTCCATTTTGTAAAACAGCAGCTCACTCCATTTGGAGTGCAAGGACTGAGGCAGAATGTCTCGACATCTCGTTTGTGCAAGCGACCAACCACCATCTGTGCGGCACTAGCCAGGAGGCACAGACCAATAAATCATCTACTTATGCAAATAAACTATTACCACCTTTGAACTTGTCAAATTAAACCAGGAATGCATGGATACCTAGGTGTATTAAACCTATATCATAAACTGGACCCCACAATGTATACCTGTAATCCCAGCAATTCAGGAGGCAGGGCAGGAGAATTGAGAGTTCAAGGCCAGAAGCAGCCTGGTCAATCTAGCAATGCTGTATCTTAAAATACATACGTACATACATACATACATACATACATACATACATACATAGAGGATGGAGGTATAGCTCAGTAGTAACATACTTGCCTAGCATGGCCAGGGTACTATGTTCAACACCCCATCCCACCACCACCAGGCCGATATATATATATATATATATATATATATATATATACATACATATATATATATATATATATATATGTATGTACATACATATATATGTTGTTGTTGTTTTTAGGTGCCACCAAGTCATGTCTGACTCATAGTGACCCTCATAGGGTTTTCAATGGCTGACTATTTTGGGATTGCCTCCAGAGTGGATTGCCAGGTCCTTCTCCCATTTTTGTGGTACTGGGAATCAAACCTCAGAGACTGCAGAGCAGCACTCTACCAACTGAGCTAAATCCTAGCCCTGGTGTATATATATACACACATATATATAGACACACATACATGGGGTGCCAAAAATGTGTACACATTGTAAGAGATGTTATTTATATATTACTTTTCAAAGTTGAATTGAATTACAGTAGCAATGGGTAGTGTGATGTTTTGGATTATATTTCTTCTGGTAATCAGAACAAGTATACAATGCATTCTTGAAACAGTAAAATAGGAAATGTTCATCCCAAGATGTGTATACATTTTTAGTACCGTGTGTGTGTGTGTGTGTGTGTGTGTGTGTGTGTGTGCGCGCGTGTGTGTATCAGAAAAGCCAGGCCTATGGACCTGTCAAACACATCAGGCCAATGAGTGATGCCACCCTCTCACCAGAGTCATATAAAAAGAGGGACACTTAACATTGAGGTACAGTGGTACCCACTGACCCGTCATCAGACCAACGGGTGCATGCTTTGCAGACTGACCGGGGGTGCACTCCTGACTCTGTCCCTGGGGCTTCAGCTCAGCATGATCCCCCTGCTTGACAAGGCTCACTAGAATTGACCCATGTATACCTAGAACCAGCTTTGTTCCTTGAATCAGCTGTGCACTTGGAACAGCCCCCTGCCTGGGTATCTTACCTTACCTAACCACCATGGTGATGCTCTTGGCATCTTTATCACTTCTCTGCTCTTGCCTTCAGTCAGGTATCCTTGAACTCTGCAAGCTCATTAACCCTTTCTTCACCATTCTATAACCTATGTAGATTATATTATTGTGTGAAGTGGAATACATGATCTGAGAGTTAGTGTTAGTAATTAATATGGAATAAAAGAATCTGTGATCGCAAATGGCCATGTCTACCAAGTGAAATCAATAGTATTCCATGAATTAAGCCCAAAGAAATCGATGTAGCATGTGATGTAATTGCTATATAAACGTGTCTATATTCTGATGTAGCATATTCACGACATCTTCTCATCTAACCCTCCTGAGGTTTCCAGAGCTGGTATTGTGGTCCCACCTGGCTGCTGAGGAAGTGTCAAAGAGCTTAAGTGCCCTGTCTAAGTCACATAGGTGGACAGAGGCAGAGCTGGGCTGTAACCCTGACCCCAAGCAGTTTCTCCTGCTCCAGGCTGCCATTCTAAATGGTCTCCCTCCTGCTTTTTCCTTTCCACCCTTTTCCATTCTGTAGCCAGAGAGGACTTCCCTAAATACACGCTGGGAGCCCCACCCCACAGCCAGCAGCCTCTCTCTGCTACCCCCAGAATGAGGCCTACTCCACCTTTGGGTGCTGATGCCCTTCTCAGCCCGGCTTTGACCATTCTAGCCACCAAATTTGCCTTCCTTGTCCCTCTCCTAACATGGGAACACAACCCATTTTCTGGGCAGACTTTGGGATTTCAGTTAATAGCCATGGATGCTACCATGATGGCCCCATTAGTAGCCACTTGCTCTTCCTGAAGCTCCACCTTCCCTGGGGTTCATGCTGGACCCCTGGGTGATGGGCAAGGACTTTGGCCTCTGATTTCAGTAGAATCTGGCTCCCCTTCTCCTCTGCCCATGAGGTCTCCCCCTTGTATCACCCTATCCGTGATGGTTTGCACCCCAGGATCACTCCCAGCAGAATGCTCCAGCATGCAGGGGTCATCCTGGGACCCACAGACACATTCTGAGCTTAGCAGGTTTGACTCAGGAGGTTCAGTTCCTTTCAGCATCTTCAAAGAGCTGAAGAAACAAAAGGAGAGAAGGTGAGACGACCAGAGATCGGTGACTTCAGGAAGATCTGTCACCACCCTGGGATGCAGGGACATCCCCACCCTGGGATGCTATAGGATGGAGACAGCCTTCCATGTCCTGGGCACTGCAGCTTCCCCTTAGTGAGTGAATGGCCACCAGAGAAGCCAAAGAAGCAGACACTTCTTTCCTTTGGACGTGCCAGAAAGCAGAGAGAATGAACAGCCTGTTGTGTGCCCACTTCTCCCAGCTTCCTCTCCAGGGTCCCAGGGGCTGAAGCCAACTGTTAGCCAGATGGCATGGGAGTCTGGGGAATGAGAGTACAGAGGTCCAGGACTCAGTCAGGCAGGCATGGAGGGAGGTGCAAACAGACTAATGAGGTGCACAGTGGTCCAGTGATTGGACTTTCATAACAAAAAGAAATGTATTTGAAATCCAACTATGTCACTTACTAGCTGTGTGACCTTTAGCAAGCACTTAACCACTCTGGGCAAATTGCCTCACAAGTAAATTAGGAGATAATAGTATCCACTTCACAGAGTTTTCATATGAGAATTAAATGAGATTAAGCTCTGTAAAACTGCCACAGAACCTGGGCACATATAATAGTCACCCCCTTACCAATGGAAAATTTGTTCCCAAGCCCCCCAGTGGATGCCTGCAACCATGGATAGCACTGAACCCTACACATGCAACATTTTTCCTTCTGCGTACTTAGTGTGTGAGAGTTTACAGACCTTATCTTCATGAGAGATTTAATATGAGACTGCCTTCTCTCCCCTCCAGTGTGCAGAACACACTGCCAAGGCCAAGTTCTTGTCTGAGAAATATTGAGAGTGAATGTATCAAAGGGAAAGGAGGCCACAGTTGTTAATGCCTGGGGTAACATTAGCCAAGGGTTGTAAGAAACATTTAGGACACAGAGGTAAGATCTGCTTGTCATTTGAACACTTTCACCAGCAAAACGCACAGCTCGGGGCACTCAGATGCAATCAGATGGCTGCTCCTTGCCCTTGGCTCTTCCCCTGGGCTACTTCCCAGCAGCCAGACCCTCCTTCCAGCTCTCCTGCCAAGCCCCAACTGTTCATTTTATTTAGGGGCAATTCATGTCTGGGCAGACCTTAGAGAGTTTCTAGTCTAACCTCATTCATTTAACAGATGAGAAAATAGATCCCTGAGAAGTCCAAGCACTTGTTTAAAGCCACTGAGTAAAATGTGGGCATCTTACAGTCATCCCCTTTTAGCCACTTTTACTTCCCATAGTTTCAGTTACTCATGGATAACAGCAATCTGCAAATATTAAAAGGAAAATTCCAGAAATAAACAACTCATAAGTGTTACATTTTGACCTGTTCAGAGCAGTGTTATGAAATCTCATGCTGCCCTGCTCAGGATGTGAGTCATCCCTTTGTCCAGCGTATCCATGGTGTATATACTACCTGCCTCTTAGTCCCTTAGCAGCTCACTCCAGAGTCTATCTTCTGCCCCAGGCAGCCTTTTGCGTACCCGGTTTATCTCACTTAATCTTCATATGAAAACCATGTGAAGTGAATGTTGTTATCTCCTGAATTATCTATGGGAAAACTGTTATTCAGAGAGGTTAAGTGCTTGCTGAGGGTCTCACAGAAAGTCATTATCAGAGCTGGGGCCTGGACCCTTTCCAGGTCTTGTGCATCTGAGCTCTACCAGGCCTTCTGCTGGGGCTGAGTCCTTAGTGGAAGCCAGGTGGGGCATAGGTTAGAGGCTGGCTGAATGGGATGTAGTCTGAGGGGAGGATTATGGGGTTTTTGAGTCGGGTAGAGGTAGGTTCAAGGTTCTGCTTGCTACCTGCCTATTAATTGCATTCATTGAATTCCTCTTAGACTTAGCTTTCTTATTTGGTAAACCCTATGACAGTCGCTGGGCTGGGATTTAGCTCAGTTGGTAGAGCACTGCTCTGCAGTCTCTGAGGTCCCGAGTTCCATTCCCAGCACCGCAAAATGGGAGAAGGACGTGGCAACCCACTCCCAAGGCAATCCCGAAACAGTCTGCCATTGAAAACCTTATGAGGGTCGCTGTGAGTCGGTCTCGACTCGAGTTGGACCCAACTCAACAGCACCTAACAACAGCAATTAGTTATAATAATACTTCTTGCTTGTGTCCATTCAGTTTCTCTTCCCCACTTTTGGGAATTGGACCACCCCCACTGTCTTTAAGGAACTATTTGTTCACTGCTACCTAGGCTGTGGGCAGGGGTTTAGGTCTGTTGGTAGCGTGCTTGCTCTGTGTGCTCTGAGACCCTGGGTTTGATCTCCAGCACTGCAAAGATGGGAGAAGGACCTGGCAGCCCACTCCTGAAACAATCCTGAAACAATTGACTATTGAAAACCCTATAAATAGAGAGAAGTACTGACATAGTGCTGAGCATGGCACAGAGTTGGGGAGGGTTTCGTTCTGTTGTACATAGAGTTACTGTGAGTCAGACCTGACTTAACAGCACCTAACACACACACACACACACACACACACACACACACACACACACACACACACCCCTAGGCTGTAGAGTTGAGGAGAGATGGCCAGCCTTGGCCCCCACTTGTCTCCTGTGATGGAGTGAGGAGCTGGGCCAGTCACAGTGCCCATTCCCCCCCACAAGACAGGACCAAGGAGTGGACAGGTGACTGATCTGATTCCTTTCTGGGGTTTATAGACAGACACTGGGAGAGAGCAGCTCTCTCTTCTTCCTAGAGTCACTGAGTGGGACGGTGTGAACTCGGAGCTCTTGATCGTTGTGGTTCTCACATCTCCTCTCCCAGGTCCCTCTTGAAGAAATCCAGCAAGAAGAGAAAGGGCCTCCCAGAGAAGGACAGCAAACAGAGAGGGAGAGACAGAGACATAGAGATCAGTGATCTAACTGAAGCCCCGGAATTCACCTCTGCCTACAGGTGTCCTCATTTTTCCCACTTCTACGAGCCATTGACATTTCTATTTGATGAAGCTTGTCTGAGTTGGGTCTCTGTCCTTTTCAACAAAAGGATCTCAACATAGTAACTGAATTCTTTGGTATGTGGTCAAGATTGAATGAGGTAATTTAAGAGAAAGCCTTAAAACAAATCACAGCACACGTTCAGTCAATGTTGTCATTAGGTACCTAACACTGTGCCACGCACAGGATCTTTTTATGTTTGAGCCCATGGTTGCAGCCACTGTGTTTCTACTAATTTTCAGTAATGCTACATCAGCAAATGGAGGTCCAGCGGGCTTTACTCCATTCTTGTCATTAAGGTTGACTTCTTTAAGAGGAAACTCTTCCCCAGTTGTTTCTTGAATGCCTTCCAAACTGCGGGGGGGGGGGGGAGCTCATTTTCCAGCACTATATTTGACAGTGCTTCTGTACTATGTATAGGGTTTTCAGTGTCTAATTAGCTGCTGGGTCCTTCTCCCTAGTCTATCTTAGTCTGGAAGCTCAGTTGAAACCTGTACACCATGGATGGCCCTGCTGGTATCTGAGATATCAGTAGTATAGCTTTCAGCCACACAGCAACATGCAAGCCCCCACAGCATGACAAACTGACAGACACATAGGGACAGTAAACACGTTAGCTTTTACTATTTGTGACAGTTAGCTTCTCATTGCTGGGACAAATACCTGAAAGAAAGAGTCTGCTGGAGGAAGGATTCATTTTGGCTCATGGTTTCAGAGTTTTGAGCCCACAATTGGCTGACACTGTTGCTGGGGCTGTGGTGAGGCAGAACATCATGGGAGGAGAATGGTGGGGCAAAGCCAAGTTTCTCAACTTACAGTGGCCAAGAAACAGAGCCAGAGACAGGAAGGGCCTAGGCAAGATACACTCTTCAAAGACAAGGCCTGCCATGACCTACTTTCTCCAACCAGGCCTCACCTTCTATTTTCCACTGTTAGATAGTTGGCTTACACAGTAGCAGGCAATATGGAGGAGAAATGGCTTAAAATTGACTTCTGCCATTCAGCCATGTTGGATGAAGCCACGTTGGAGGCAAATCTCCAAGGACATGGGATCCACCTATGGGTGGAAACAAGTCCACTGTGCCTTTTTAGAAAGCAAAGGCTCTAGGCTTCTGATGCCCTAATCCACACCAAGGGACTGTTCCAGGCAGAGTCTGCCCTCCCTTGCTTAAAGCTCACATCACTTTGGGCGACCAGAGCTGGGCACTTAGAGCTGACATCACACTGGCATGCCCTCATTATTGTTGTTAGGTGCCACTGAGTCAGTGTCCAACTCATAGCTACCCTACATTCAACAAATGAAGCACTATTGTTGTGTTTCTTTGCTATTCGTAGGGTTTTCAATGGCTGATTGTTTTTTGGGAGTGGTTGCCAGGTCATTCTCCCATGCCTATGGCACTTGGTGTTCCCAGGAGGTCTCCCATCCAAGTACTACCCAGGCCCGACACTGCTTAGCTTTGGAGATCTGACGGGATCAGATGCCACAGTGGTATGGCTGCAGGCATGCCCTAGATTGAGCAAAACTGGAGGGAGCACCCACTTCTCTTCTTTTCTTTTCTCTCTTCTTCTCTTCTCTCTTCTCCTCTCCTCTCCTCTCCTCCTCTTCCTCCTTCTCCTTCTTCTCCTCTTCCTCTTTCCTTCCCCTCCCCTCCTCCCCCTCCCCTCCTCCCCCTCCCGTCCTCCTCCTCCCTTTCCTCCTCTTCCTCCTCCTCCTCCTTCTTCTTCTTCTTCTTCCTCTCTCTCTTTCTCCTTATTTTCTTCCTTTCTCTCCAGTCCTTTTCCCTCACTCTTCTCTCTCTAGCAACCATGTGCATGCCTCTTTCTTCTCTCCCAACAATGCCATCATATTATCAAGAGATGAACCCCTGATTAGGTAGGAGCCCTAGGGACCCAATCACCCCTCAATCACTTCTCAGGATTCAATCACTGGGATCCAATCAGACCTACCAGCTGGGGACAAAGCTTCCAACACATGAGCCTTTTGGTGGGGGGAGCCATCACATCCAAAGTGTAACATCATCGTTCTCAGAATTGTCTACCTCATCAGCCTCTGCCCTCTGAGCTTCTGTGACACCTGATGCAGCCGCCTGTGCCCCAAACACTCTTTGTGGGCATTTTGCGCCATTTCTTCTCATCCCTTAGGTCTTAGCACCCACATGCCCTCCGTCCAGGGCCTCTCCCTGGCCACCCACAGTTGACCTCCTCCTTCCTTTCTAGGCACTGCCCCGTATTTTCCCCTCCTCTTAGCCTTGCTCATGGTCTGCCTCCCCAGCCAGACTCTGAGTTCCCGGAGGCCAGGTGGATGCTGTCTTTTCCACCAAACACAAAGTCTGGCCCATGCTAGGCCCTTGTATCCGTCATCCAGTGTGTGTAACAAACCAGCCCCAAACTCAGTGTTGCAACAAGCACGATTTCCTCTGCTTCCCGCATCACAGCTTGGCTACAGGTTGGCTGCTGTAGAGGGGGCTTTGCCAGGTGCGCCTGCTCCACACCATGGGGCTGTCTCCTTGCTTCATGCTGGGTACAGGCCGGCTAAGCCAGTGCCTGTGTAGACGCCACAGCAGCATTCACTGGAGCCTGAAGGACATCAGCTGCTTGCACTCCCTCTGCATCCCGACCCGGCTCCCCTTCAAATCCTACTCTGGCTGGGCTCAGCCCCAGCGAGTCCGAGTCCGACATCAGCAGCTTCTCTGGCACACACCACCCACAGGCACTGCTGGATGCCTTCCTGCCTGCTGCACTCTTGCGGGGAGGGGAAGGGTGGCCTGACCACAGGGCTGAGCCAGGAGCTGAGAAGGTTCCTCTAGGACCGCTGGATTCTAAACTCACCTCCTACTCCGCCCACAGGTAGGGAGGGGCGATGCTGGAAACGCCCCTTTCTGCTCATTTCAAAGTAAGGAGGGCACTTTCTCTCTCAGGCTGTGTTTACTCCCTTCATGCATTGTGTTGGAAGAGAACCGGGCAGGCGGCCCCTTTCCTGAGCCCCAGATGCCCCTGCTGCTCCAGCCTCTTCCCTGCAGGGTCCTTTGCCCACGCCCACATCCTCACCCCACCAGGCCTGTGCGCAGTATCCTGACTCTCCTTCCCCCTCGGCTCTGAGCCCCCTCTGGCTCCTCTCTTCTGAGCTCCTCCTCGCCGCCTCTCTCAGATCTATCTTGAGAACCATCTGGCTACTGTGCCAAGATGAGAATTTTCTGAAAACTTGCTTAAAGGAGGCACTGAAGACCCCTGCCTTTGATTCGATCCACCCTCCCAGGGAACTGGGAATGTGACAGCTTGGCAGGGGCCTGAGTGTGTTGGGGTTCTAGTTCCCCCTACAATTGTACAGATGGGAAACTGAGGGGAGGGCAACTCATGATTAAAAGCTACTTTCTCTGAGCTTCTCCACCAGCTGCCTGCCAAAAGACGTATCCACCTCACAGCACCCCACATTTCATGGGCCCCATGAGACACCTTGAGGTTGGCTGGACAGATCTTATCATTCCAAGCAGTGGGGGCCCAGAGAGGGTGATTAACTAGCCCTGGATGGAAGAGAAAGTGAGGTGAGCCCCAGCAGGGACCCCTCAACTGTCCCCTATCACACCCATTCCCCTGCTCTGGTGGGTGAAGAGGAGGCAGAAGCCAGAGAAGTCCTGTCCCCAGTCAAAGGGCATCCTGTTTGTGCCATTCCTACCCTGGCCCCTGTGACTGTCTGCTCTCTCCAGCCCTGGGGAGAAGACCTTATGTGTAAGAAAACCCTGCCAGGCCTGGGGGTGCAGCTCAGTGAACCAGCCTTGGCAATGTAAGACTCGGCTTCCCGGAGGGACACCTTGTCTATCCAAAGTGTTCCCAATGAGAGACGGAGACCTGAGCCGCTGCAAGTGCAAAGGATTTTATTGTCCAACGCGACGAGGTCTGCCAAGCCCTTCAAACCAGAGACCCCGAAATGCAGAAGCGAGGGTCTTTTATACCCTTGCAGAAGCGGTGGGTTAGCTGACTTGTACAATCCTAATTGGTTACATTAGTTAACTTTTGAACTGGTTGGCTGGGGCAATTAAAGAGGCGCGTGGGGGAAGGCACAAGGGAACTTGTTTCGAATTGATTGGTGGGAGGTTGTCGGGGTTGTCGGGGCGGGTACCGATTGGGCAAGTTTGGAGGAATTCAAAAAATACTTTCAGGGCAGGATTCTGGAAAGTTTCAACCTTCTGGGTCAGGATGACCTATGGCCAGTACATTCTTGTAGTTTATCTGTTTATCTCAGAATTCCCTACCTAGTTCCTTTTCAGAGAATCCCCCACCTAGGTCAGGAAATTGAAACTTGAGCAGACTTAATTATACAGGAACTTTAAACAAGCATTGTAAGACTTCAAGTAAACATTCTGAATTGTTAGTGAGCTCCAAGCATTCATAGGGAGGGGGAGGAGGAGGTGGTAGCGTCCTTCAGCAAGGCCCTAGGTTCTGTCCTCAGTACTGGGGCAGGGGGCACTGCTCGATGAATTCGTCTCTGAGGAATCCACATAGGATGGAGTACCCGAGAAAGCCTTTTCATGGACACCGAACTCATGGATACTGTCCTCCCAAGCCGGGTATGGTGGCACACTCGGTGATCCCAGCGCTCAGGAGGCGCTGAGGCAGGAAGGTGTCGAGTTCCAGGCCAGCCAGGACTAGGCAGCAACGCCCTTTCTCAACAAACAAACAAACAAAACAAACAGAAAGAAAAGGAAAAGAAAAGAAAAGAAAGGAAGAAAAGGAAAGGAAAGGAGGAAGGGAAGGAAGGAAAGAAGGAAGGAAGGATGGAAGGAAGGAAGAAAGGAAAGGAAGAAAGAAAGGAAGGAAGGAAAGAAGGAAGGAAGGGAAAGGAAAGGAAGAAAGAAAGGAAAGATAGGAAGGAAGGAAGGGAAGGAAGACTCTAATGCTCTTTCCTGAGCTGAGCCAGAAGAGGAAGCTGCCCAAAACATCACTGTGCTCCTCTGTAAAGTGAGCAGCCTCTGTTGGCACCAGCGTCAGTGGACCACCCTTCCTCTGGCTTTCCCATATACTCCCTCTACCCTCAGGACTGTCCCCGACCTCTGCCTTGCCCAGCTTTACCCCAGCCTCCTGGCCTCTTACTTCCTGCCTGTTTTCTGCCTTCCCCAACTTTGGGGAAACAGAGGTCACGAGGAATACACGCCCTTTCTGTTCACCTATTGCCTCTCAGCCATCTGGAGGCAGGATAGAAAAACAGGGAAATTTGGAGGACAAGGGAAAGGAAAAGAGCCTTTCCCCCAGGATCTGGCTTAAATCTCACCAGCTGAAGATCAAGAGCCTCTATGTCTACTAAGAAAACTGCTGTGAGGACTGCCTGTGTAGAGACATTATTTTTGAGAGACATTTTAAATAATAAAAGTATTAAAATAGCAATAATCTATGCTTGTTGGATGCCATCCGGTTGTAACTGACTCCTAGCAACCCTATGTACAACAGAATGAAACACTCCCTGACATTATGTCATGCCTAACACTATGTCAGTGCTTCTCTGCTATTCACAGGGTTTTAGGTGGCCGATTGTGTTGAGATTGTTTCAGTAGTGGGCTGTCAGTTTCTTTTCCCATTTTTGCAGTGCTGAGTGTTGAACCCAGGACCTCAGAGCTCACAGAGTGAGCACTCTGCCAACTGAGCAAAACCCCAGGCCAGCCAGACTATGCTTAGGACCAAATATGTGAAACCTCTGAGTTTAACTTAATCTCACAAATGGGATTAGGGGACACATTTATACCAGACAACTCCCTGTGACACCTTTCTGTAAACCCACTTAAGTAACACCTCCCTAAAACCACCTCCTGAAAGCCAAGTATGTAGATATGTATGTGCATTATAAAGATATTTAAGGGCTTCTCTCTCTCATAAGAGGCCAGATTTAGGTCTGAATTGCCTACGATTAAACTCACTAGCTTTGTTTTACTCTCTGGCTCATCCTGAAATTCTTTACTGTGACGAAGCCAAAGACCTGGCTTAACCCGAATGATAGGAAAATCTTGTGCACCAACCATCCACAGACATGAGAGAAGGCGTTCTGACTTGTAGAGAGGAACAAGTTTATTTTGGGGCAAGTAGAGACAGGGGTGACGAAAAAAGAAGCCACTGGGCAACAGTGTGGGAAGGAAGGAAGATGGTACTGCCACAGGGAGCCGAATGGAGGCTGGGGGTTATGTAGGACTGTGAAGACCTTTGTCTTCACATAGGCTGGAGAAGTTTCCTTGGAGGAAAGTCAGGAAGGAGGAGGTAAATTTGGGAGATTTGCCTTTGCATATTAGGTCATCAGGTGACCTCTGTTATCCCAGGACCTAGAGATAGAGATAGAGATAAAGAGAGAGAGAGAGAGAGAGAGAGAGAGAGAGAGAGAGAGAATATATATATATATATATATATATATATATATAATCTCCTAAACACATGTCTGGGCTGGGATTTAGCTCAGTTGGTAGAGGTCACTCTGTAGTCTCTGAGGTCCCCAGTTCCCAGGACCACAAAAATGGGAGAAGGATGTGGCAATCCACTCCGTAGGCAATCCCAAAACAGTCAACCATTGAAAACCCTATGAGGGTCACTATGAGTTGGATATGACTCGATGGCACATAACAACAACAATAGAGAGAGAGACAGACAGACAGAGAGGGCTGAGGTTTAGCTCAGTTGGTAGAGTGCTGCTTCACACTCTCTAAGGACCCAGGTTTGTTCCCCAGCACTGCAAAAACAGAAGAAGGACGGGGTGATCCACTTCCACAGCAATTCTGAGAAACAATCAGCCACTGAAAAGCCTATGAGGGTCATTATGAGTCAAGTCTGCATCAGTGACCCTATGTACAGCAGAACAAAACACTCCCTGACACTGTGCTGTGCTCAGCACTATATCAGTGCTTCCCTGCTATTTATAGGGCTTTCAATGGCTGATTATCTTAAGAGTGGGCAGCCAGGTCCTTCTCCCATTTTGGAGGTGTTAGGGATTGAGCCCAGGGCCTCAGAGAGCACAGAGCAGCACTCTACCAACTGAGCTAAACCCCACCCTTGTGTGTGTATGTGTGTGTGTGTGTCTTATGTACTTTGGACATATTGTCAGGAGAGACCAAATCCCTGGAGAGAAGGACATCATGCTTGGGAGTGGTCAAAAAGAAAAAAAAAAAAGAGGAAAATCTTCAACTAGATGGACTGACACAGTGTCTACAACAATGTGCTCAAACATAAAGAAAAGGCCAGGGCAGTGGAGCACGCCTTTAATCCCAGCAATTTGGGAGGTGGAGGCAAGAAGATCACAAATTCAAGGCCAGAGGCAGCCTGTTTAACTTAATGAGACCTGTCTCAAAACATAAAAATAAAAAATGGAGCCAGGCGCAGTGGCGCATGCCTGTAATCTCAGCAGCTCGGGAGGCAGAGGCAGGAGGATCGCAAGTTGAAGACCAGAGGCAGTCTGTGTAATTTAATGAGACCCTGGCTCAAAAAGTAAAAAAAAAAAAAAAAAAAGGACTGAGGTACAGCACTTGCAAAGCATGCAAGCATGAGGCCCTGGGTTCAACCCCCAGTTCCAAAAAAATAAATACATAAATAAGTAAAAATGGGCTGGAGATATAGTTCACTGGTTGAGTGCTTGCAAAAAGCATGCATGAAGTCCTGAGTTCAATTCTCAAGTACTGCAAAAAAAAAAAAGTACATATATATATGTACTTTTGCATGGCAGAGTGTCAGGTAGGGTTTCATTCTGTTGTACATACAGTCTCTATGAGTCGGACCTGACTCGTTGCCACCTAACAACAAGCAACAACAACAACAACAACAACAACAACAACAACACACACACACACACACACACGGTGTATGTGCGAGAGAGAGAGATTTTGTGACATTTGAAGTTACAATGCTGAAAGAGTGTGATTTATAACTGTTTAAAAGATTAAGTAAAAATGTTTTGTTATACTTATTTTTATCTAAAGAATTTTACTTTCATAAATGAGATTATAAGGTGTTTTATGAGGTGCACTGTACAGGTTTACAAATAAGAAAGGCATGCTGATAAGATAAAAGCATAGGTCAAAAAAGGTCCAAGGAATTACTACTATATGCATAAGTCATAAGGAGGTCAAGACATGTTTTGACTGTACACATCATCTTGTTGGTGAGATTTTCTCAGAAAAGTACAGTTTTACAGATGAGAAAAGAATGAGGTTAAACTCAAAGGTCACACACGTTGTGGCCTTTAGCATGGTTCATTAGCGTTTTTAACATTCTTGTTTGAAATATCTCTCAAGAAAGCAGTCTTGGCTCTATGCAGGCATTCTTCACAGCGGCTTTTGTTACTTTCGTTAAAATTCCTGACTCTCAGCCAGTGAGAGACTTAGACCGGACCTTGGACAGCAAAAACTCCTTTCCCTTTCCACATCTCCTTGATTTTTCCTTTCTTTTTATCCTGCCTCAACTCCTCTATCCCCCAACACCTCTAGACACCCAAGTCTTTATCCTGAGTCTGCACTGGGACACTGACTCTAAGACAACTGTCCTTCTCATCCACCTTTCCCAGGGAGCCCAGTTCTCAGATGTTCCTTAGAACACATCTCACGAGAGAGTCTCCCTCCTGAGCAAGCGCAGACTCCTTGAGATGAATTGTTGTTGTTGTTGTTAGGTGCTGTTGAGTCGGTGCCTGACTCATAGCGACCCTGCATACAACAGGCAAAATGCTATTGTCAGTGCTTCTCTATTATTCATAGGGTTTTCAGTGGCGGATTGATTTTTGGGAGTGGGTTGTGGGTCCTCCTCCCAAACTTACAGTATCCGGTGTTCCTTGGTGGTCTCCCATCCAGGTACTAACCAGGCCCAACCCTAAGTAGCTTCCGAGATCTGACGGGATGGGAAGCCACAGTGCTACAGCTGCAGGTAGAGCTTGAGATGAATGAGGAGTGTTTATGTCTGTGTCTCAGTCACCCAGGACACAATTCCAGCAAATGGATGGTCCTCAAATATTTCTAGAGTGAGTGAGAAAGTGCAGGCATCAATGAATGAATGAACAAAGGGCTATGTCTCTTAGGAACTCCAGCTGGTAGACAAGTCCTACAAATGATTTACAAATTCACCCCAATGGGCCTGGCCCTGCCAAAAGCAGCCTTCTCCTGCCACATCAAAACACCTATCAGCTCTACATCCCACCCAAGAGGCCCTTCTCTTTGCCATCCGTGACACAACCACCTTCTCCAGTCAGGACATCCTCCTGCTGGGAACCAGCCAGAAGCTCAGCAGGGAGCTTCTGACTCTAGTTAAATAAAGGTGAAGGAGCAGAGGGAAACGCTATTCTAATAGGATATAATTCAAGGCAGCCCCAAGAAAATACTGCTCTAGAGAGATAGATGTGTCCCAGCTGGACTCCAGAGCTCATTCAGAAGCACTCGGACAACTGCCTGCTCACAGCCAATGAGCACCGCCCCAGGAAACGGTAATTTAGATGCATCAATTTATTGAGCCAGCACGCATGGGTTGGGGTTCCAGCAGAGGGAATTAAATCATTGCTGGGGAACTGGAGTGTCTGCTGCCTGGCTGAGAGCACCTGAATTGCACAGACTATGTTTGGCTTTGATCTCCCTGGGGCTGAGATACTCTAAGCACACCCCGAGTACTCTGTAGACATGAACTCAGTCCCCCCAGTAGCTGACCCAGCAAAAGGTCATTTTCCAAATGAGGAAACTGAGGCCATGGCAGGCCTGGGATTCTGAGCCTGAATCTAGATACCTCCTGTCTTACATGATTTGTCTGGACAGCATGCAGGGGGAGGATCACGCTGAAAAGGCAAAACAGCCAACCAAATTCTGGACCTATTGAGGGCAGAGTCCCCCAGCGGGGCTAGGAAAGGGGAGTCCTGGGATCTGGTGCCGGCCTCCTTTCAAGTTGCTTTCCTTCTTGTTGTCCCTCTTTTTATCAGTGTAAGGAGGAGGCTGATAATCTGTGAAGCTTCTTTTCCTTCCTGAAATATGCTTCCCTGGCCTGAAGTTTCCTGTCTTTCAAGTGTTCCACTTGTCAACACCCTGCGAAGAGCATACAAGTCCGGAGGGTCATAGGCGCAGCTGTGTCAGATACACCTGGAATGGTATTATCGTAACTCACACACCTGAAGCAAGGTGATGCTTGGAGGAGAGTCAAGGCCACGTCAGAGCTGCTGGAAGGACCCGAGGGGGACTGACATGTTTGTTCCCAAACAGCAAATCCAGAGTCAGAGAGGGGTTTCAGGCTGGGCTGTGGTTGCTGAAGTTGCAGAAATGTTCCCTGAAGAACGGGGAAGGAGTTACTAAAGCCAAACCCCTTGCACCATCACAGCAAGTTCAATGGAATCTCAGGCTGCCTGTCCAAGGGAGACTTGGAAGTTTTGGCCTGTGGGCAAAGGCTTGGGTGTGTGTGGTGGGGGGGTGCGGGGGGTGGATATGCAGGATGTCAGGCTTCTTGCTGTAATGCAAAATACCAAAAGTATAGAGTATGAGCTGTAGGGGCAGAAACACCTGGAATCAAATAAAGGCTCTATCACTCATGAGGAAAATGAGTGAGGAAAATGTACTCAGGTTCTCTAAACCCCAGTTTCCATATCTGTAAAATGAGAGACAGGAAAGTCATCTGTCTCACAGGGATAATGCTGGCAAGGAATTTGACACTCCACTTGGCCCACATAATGTGCTCTTTAAGAAGGGGTGCAAACCTATCCAACTAATCCCACTTACCATTGGGACAGGAAGAGAAAGTGTCATGTTTTTGGGAAAGAGCTTATGAATTGGTTTAACCTGAACAAAACCCTAAAAGGCACTGATATTCACACTGTATAAGTGAAGGAATACAATAAACAGGTTTTTATTATGTTAATGAGAGCAAGGATTATTCATGTAAGTCTACCGGCAATTACATTAGTGGGCAGAACAGTTAAGAATCCATATCCTAATGGTGGGTATTATGAGTATGATAATAAGAAGCTGAAGGCAAATTTTGTCTAGTAGATCAATCAAAAAGAAATTTAAATAGAGAATTATGAGTGGGTCATTTTCCTGCATGCAAAACGATGGATACAAATGTTGGAGCCCCTGGAGAGGGGAATTCATATGATTCATCTTGCCTGTGACCAACTCCTGAGTCAGGCAAGCCATTCAATCTCACCCATGGTTCCCAGGACAAATGACTTTCTCCAAATTTGATGGTGAATGGTGAAGCCTGGACCTATTCATTTCTGTCTGATGTCAAAGCTTTGACACACTTATCAAAGTTGATCAACTTTGAGCCTCTGTCTGTAACTGTCCAGGGCTGTTGCCTAGCAAGACTAGGTAGCAGAATGGGTCAGGACAGTGGAGTCTGGACAATCAGGGTAAGGGAACTTTTTCTTAATAATGGTGGGATAGACAAGAAAAATAAACAGGAGCCACGGTTTGCAAGCCCAGAAGGCAGGGTTATCTTTTAAATGAGGGAGAGACCCCACCCATGTTGTCCTTTGGAAGCTATAAAATCCTATATTGTGGGGGCTGGGCATGAAAGAGTTCTTAGAGACCATCAGGTGCAGCACACTCATTTTAAAGATGAAGAAACTGAGGTTCAAATGACAGGGTGAGTTGACCGAAGTCATGGCATGAGGAAGTGGTTGGAGGCAAAGACTAGAGTCAGATTTTTCTGATCCTTCCCCAGCACTTTTGCCACCATGGCCTGATGATATTCTCTGGATGTTGGGAAATATATAGTCTAGATGAAATGCTGTAGAGCTGGACCAAGTGATCTGTCATGACCTTCCCACATGTCTTGACATAATTTGCTAGAAGACACCAACTTATCCTTCCCGGGCCTGAACAGTGCAGAAACTCCCCAGCCCTGCTTCCTGGTGGAGATTTCTGTCCATGGTTCTGAAACAGAGTCAGAGCATTCTGCAGTGAGTTTTGTGGCAGCCCCCTGAGAATGAATGGAGGCTAGAGGGACTGAGTAGGACGGAGGCCTGGGGCGTAACTTCTCAAATCAGCTTTACTATGTTTTAATGTACAGGCAATAAAAATAACACATTTTAGCCAGGTGTGGTGGCTCATGTCTGTAATCTCAGTGACCTGGGAGGTCAAGGGAGGAAGATCACAAGTTTGAGACCAGAGGCAGCCTGTGTAATCTAGCGAGAACTTGTCTCAGATAAAAAATAAAAAAGGGGGGCTACAGGTTGCAGCTCAGTGGTAGAGCACTTGACTAATATATATAAAACCCTGGGTACACCCCCATCAATACTGGAAAAAAATAACTGTATAGGTCAATGACTTTTGACAAATATATATCCATGTGAGTCATAACCCAACCAAGATATATGGAGTGTTCTTTCATGCATCTTTTCCATCAGTCTCTCTCCACTTCTTCCTGTCCATATTCTAAGATATTGTCAGTGCACTAGGCAACAGCGGCCCTGGAAAGTTACAGACAAAGGCTCTGAGTTGATCAACTGTGATAAGTGCATCAAAGCTTTGGCATCAGACAGAAATGGATGGGTCCGGGCTTCACATTCACAATCAAATTTGGAGAAAGTCATTTGTCTTGGGAACCATATGTGAGATTGTGTGGGGATAAATCTAGAAAGTAATATGGAGCCAAGAAAGGAAGGGAGGAAAGACGGTCCTGAGCCTGCTTGGGTCGAGGTGTGTCTAGCCCACCTCAAGTCCTAAGGCACACCCAGGACTCTTATGACTCACTGTGGCATACCCGGCTTTAGTCCATGAGGTAGAGGCAAGATGGCTCCTGCCCACTGCAGTCAGGAGGATCCCTCCTTGAGTTTCTTGCTCCCTTCTCAATTTTTTTGCTGAGTCATATGGTGCTGATTGGCTAACCCAAAATGTCATGGAAACATCACAGATTCTGATTGGCTAGCCTGAAATGCTTATAAGCATGATGCGCAGGAATAGAGTTGCCTCCCTGAAGGACTCCTGGAGTGGCTGTGTCTCCATCACACTCAACACCAGTGGGGTGTGGAGTTCTAATCCTGGGCTAAGGAGCCCCACAAGATTGAATGCTTGCCTGACTCAGGAGTTGGTCCCAGGCAAAATACTCCCAACAGATGTAGGGAATGGTGGCACAACGGGTGGAGAATGTGAGAATCAGAAGACTCCTTGAGGAGGCCAAACTTTAAGCTGAGCCCCGTGAGTACTTGTTAGCCAGGCAAAGACAGTGGAGAAAGGACTGTACATATATATTTGTAATTTATACCACCTATGTGTCTACTGTGTTTAGCTTTGTAGATTTGGAGGAGAATATATGTCATGAAATTAGCTAAATTCTTCTCTCCAGTGGCTACACCAATACAGAGAAGGGCGAAACCAGCCTCATCCACACCCCACATGGGAACATAGGGCATTGAGCTGGTCTGATGGAGAGCAGCAAAAGCTACATCTGTTGCCACACACCCTGAAAGGTTTTCAGGAGGAACAGACCCCAAAGGGTTTCTGAGGAATCCAGGAGGATTGTCATCGTGTAAATACACACCTGCATACTCCAGAACACATGTGCAGGAGCATCTCGACAGGGCTACCCACACAGAGACCTGTGTTAGCATATTCACACATCTCTCCCCAACATAGGCACATATGTGTGTACACCTTCCATCGCATGCCATGGGTGGGAACAGATGGAGTACTTCATGATGCAGTCCTACTCTCTAAACTCCATAAATTGTTAGTTCCAGGTATGAATAAAACACAGGGACTCAATAAAAGCATCAGTTGTGAGTCTGGGAAGCCACTCCAAAGCTGAGTCCCTTGGATTTCTCAGCTGTAATAAAGGAGTGAGAACTGTGAAGGAAGAGATTGGAATGATTGATTGCCCATGGCCTTTCCTGGTCTCACACTATGGGGTTAGAATTTCCTCACCTGTTAAAAAAAGAAAAAAGAAAATAGAAAACTTCAAAAAGCAAAGAAAAAGGATTGCAATAACTTCCTCTTTGGTGAGTTGCTGGAAGACCACGTGTTTTCGTTTGAATATAAAAAGTCCCCCAAGGTATATTTTAACATTCAGACTCCAGCTGGTGGCAATGTTTGTGGAGATCATGGAAATTTGGGAGGTGGGACTCAGCTACGCAGAAGTAGTCACAGGGTGGGGGTGGGGGGTGCTTTGGAGGTTGTTATCCAGACCCACAGCTCTGGCTGCCATTATAGACCAATATTCTGTGTGCTTCCAATAAACCTTTCCCTCTGTAAGTTTTTTGGGATTGGTTTTTCTGTGACAGTGACAACAGCTGACTAATACAATGTGTAAAATATTCAGTGTAAGGAGTGATACCTAGAAGGTGCTCATTATAGGAGAGTTTACTACCATCATCTAGGGAGTAGTTCTACCCTTTAAGGGAAGGGTGACTGGCAGAGACCCAACTGTTGGGCCAGATGTGCTCTGATGTACTGTGTAGCTTTGGGTAGCCCCTTTTCTTTCTCTGAGCCTCAGTTTTTCCATCTGTAAGATGGGGTTGAAATGGATGATAGAAGTCTTTGCCAATTCTTACAGTTTTTTAACTCAAGGTTTAGCATGCACTGCTAAGTCTGTACTTCTTGTCTTGTGTGAGTCCCACCTCTTTCTGTTGCCTTCCTCCCCATTTTTATTTTTATTTTTTTGTATACCAAACAAATAGCACCACTCGGGGCTTCTGGCATACATGTTTGGAACAAGCATTGCATCCCTGATGAGCCCTGGCTGCTGCCTTGCTAGGAGCATCCGTGAAGACTCCCAAGGCAACCAATTATTTGCTTGTTGTCATGGAAACTCTACAACTCTCCAGATAGTTTTTTCCTCTAAACAATTTTGTTGAGGAATAATTGTTAAACAATCAACTGTGCATATTTAAGTGTAAAATTTAACAATAAAAATAACCACCTTAGACTAGAGAGTGAGCATGTCTATCATGCATAAAAGTTACTGCGCATTTCTTTATATCCCTCCCTTCCACCTGTCCCCTCCTTCACCATCACCCCAAGGCTATCATTGATCTACTTTCTCTGCAAGAGATTAGTTTGCATTTTCTAGAATAAGAATCAGACAGAAGGTACTCTTCATCTGGCTTCATTAACTCAGAATAATAATTTTGAGATTTATCCATATTGTTGTACATACCAATCCTTCATTGTCTTTATTGCTGAATCCTGTTTCATAGTAGAAGCTGGGGCTTAGCTCAGTTGGTAGAGTGCTGTACTCTCTGAGGCTCTGGACTCTATCCCCAGCACCACAAAAATGGGAGAAGGACCTGGAAGCCCACTTCTGATAGAATCCTGAAACAATCTGCCATCGAAAACCTTATGCATAGCAGAGAAGCACTGACATAGTGTCGGGCATGGCACAATGTTGGCAAGTGTTTTGTTCTGTTGTATGTAGGGTCATGATGAGTCAGACCCAACTTGATAGCACCTAACAACATTTCATGGTATGGATATATCACAATTTCTTTATCCATTCATCTTTTGATGGATATTTGGAATTTTTCAGTTTTTTTTGTTTGTTTATTGCTTTTATTATTGCAAAATTTTTTTTGGTAGTGGTGCTTAGGGGTTAAACCCAAGCCTCACACATACTTTGCAAGTGCTTTACCACTGGGCTGCACCCCGGTCCATTTTTTCACATTTTTTCTTGAGACAGAGTCTCACTAAATTATCCAGGATGCCTGTGCCTCAAACCCCTGATCCTCCTGCTAACGCCTCCTGACTTGCTGGGATTACAGACGTGAGCCATTGTGCCCAGTTGTATGAGTCTTTCTATTGATATATGTTTGGGCTGGGATTTAGCTTAGTTGGTAGAGCAGGGCTCTGCAGTCTCTGAGGCCCCAACTTTGATTCCTAGCACTACAAGAACGGGAGAAGGACATGGCAATCCACTCCTGAGGCAATCTTGAAACAGCCATTGAAAACCCTATGCAGGTTGCAATGAGTCAGAGATGATTCAATGGCACCTAACAACAACGACAGTTGATGTATGTTTTAATTTCCCTTGGGCACATCCCTATGCATGAAAGAGCTGGGTCATATGGTATGTGAATATTTAACCACCAAATAGTTGTATCATTTAACATTCTTACCAGAAGCATATAAGAATTCCAGCTTTTTCATATCCTAATCAACACTTGGTATGATCAGTTTTTTTCATTATAGTCACACTAACAGGTGAATTTGAACCTCTCCCTATAGGTTTGTTTGTTTGTTTGTTTGAGACAAGGTCTTACTATGTAGCCCAATCCGTCCTGGAATTCACTATGTAGCCCAGGGTGGCCTCATACTTAGGATCCTCCTGCTTCTGCCTCCTGAGTGCTAAGACTGCAGGTGTGCACCACCATGCCTAGCTCACTGTGGTTTTAATGTGTATTTTCCTAATGACCACTGGTGTTTAGCATATTTTATATATGCTTATTTGCCATCCATATATCTGTTTTCATGAGATAGTTGTTCAAACCATTTGAATTGGGTTATCTTCAAATGTTTAATTTGTTTGTTCTCTTATATCTGTTGTATATACATTTATGTATACCTAGGTTGCCAAAGCCTGCAGCTGTAGCCCAGTGGAGACTGATCCCCTCAGATCTCAGAAGCTAACCAGGGTTGGGCCTGGTTAGTACCTAGATGGGAGACTGCCTGGGAACACCAGGTGCTGCAGGCTTGGGAGAAGGACCTGGCAAGCCGCTCCCAAAAATCAATCCACCATTGAAAACCCTATGAATAGCAGACAAGCACTGACAATAGTGTTTCGCCTATTGCACATAGGGTCGCTATGAGTCAAACACCCACTGGACAGCACCTAACAACAACTACGGGTTGCCAAAGCGTATATACACGTTTTCTTACTTTTTGAGGTTGAATTGAATTTCAGTACCAATGTGTAGTATGATGTTAGCTCGAAAGACTGTTAATCAATGACTGCTAGTGCCACCATACGACAGGCAGAGCAGTCAAAGAAAATGGCAGAAGCAAAGCTCTCATTTGAGGAGTACAAGACTATTTTAAATCAGCATTTGTAATTTGAGTTCTGTGCGGAAGTACAATGATAATGGAGGCAGAGTATGCAACTGAACGTCCAACAAGCTTAACATTTGCACATATCCGTGGTAAGTTTGAGACACAGGTAGTGTGTGTGATGTGCACAAGGAAAGATCTGGAAGCCTTGCTCACTAATAAGTCCGACTTCTTCTGCTAAAGTAACCACATTGATCACCTCTTGTAATTGCAGAAGTCAAACATATCAGTATATATTGAGTGTTACAATTTTAATATAGTTTTTTCCTTTCTTAAAATGTGTATATGTGTTTTGGCACCCTTTCTATATAAAATGAATGTACGTCTTTTAGAAGACATTACTTGCAAACAGAATTTGCAAATATTTTATTTCAGTCTCTGGCTTATCTTTGCCTTCTTATTAAAAATGTCTTTCAAAACCAAAGTTTTTAATTTAATGAAATCAAATTTCTCAGTTTGTTCCTTCATGAATTGTGCTTTTGATGTTATATCTAAGAAATCAACATTATTTTGTTCCTATGCTTTCTTCTAATAGTTTATAGTTTTAGGTTTCACATTTAGTATGGAGCAAAATTCAGATGTTTGCATAGGGACATTCAATTGTCCCAGAAGCATTTGTTTTAAAAATCTATTATAACTTGTAATTTATATATATACATATACATATAGAATTATGGGGGTGGGGATTTAGCTCAGTGGGTAAGCACTGCCCCGCAGTCTCTGAGGTCCCGGGTTCGATTCCCAAAACTGAAATGGGAGAAGGATGTGGTAATCCACTCTCGAGGCAATCCTGAGACAATCAGCCATTGAAAACACTACAAGGGTTGCTATGAGTGGGCCTCGACTTGACGGCACCTAACAACATATAATTGTAGTATACACATAGTTATTATTATAAACATATAAATAAATATAAATATATACTTATATGTTTATAATACATGTATAATAAAATGTATTAATATATAAATGTGTTATAATACATAACCAATATATAAATGCATTATAAATTCCATCACATTTTTTACATAGATGATCCTGTGTTATATGAATACAGTTTTATCTCTTTATTTATATACTAAATAGCTTTCATTTTTTTCTTGTCTGATTGCTGTGGTCAGAGCCTCTAGTACAATACTGAATAGAAATGAGATCTGACCTAATGATTTCTTCCTGATTTTAAGGGTAAAGCATTAATTCTTTTACTGTAAGTACAATGTTGGCTATAGAATTTCTGTAGATGTCACTTATTGGGTTGGGGAATTTACCTCTATCCCTAACTTACAAAGAGTTTTATCAGGAAATGTTGGATTATGTCAAATGCTTTTTCTGTGTATATTAAAATAATCTTGTAGTTTTTCTCCTTTTGTCTTTGTCAGTAAGATGAATTGCATCCATTGATCTTCAAATGTTAAAGCAATTCTTTATTCCTAGCATAAGTCTTACTTAGTGATAATGTACTCCCCTCATCATATGTTGATGGATTTTATTTTTTATCACTTAGTTTAGAAATTTTGCATCTGCCTTCCTGAGTTTCGTTATAGTTTTGGTATCAGAGATGTACTGGTGACAAAAGCTGAGTCTGGATTTATTCCTTTATCTCCATTCTGGGAGAAGGCTTTGCCATAGAATTGGTATTGTTTTGTGCCTTAAATGATGGTTAGAATTCAGCAGTAAAGCCATTTAAGCCATTTTTCTTTGGGGAAATATTTTTAACCACAAAATGTATTTAATAGATTTATAACTAATATATATATATTTTTTTTTCTTATATTATATATATATATATTACATATATAATTTTTTCCTGGGTGAACTTTGGTAGTTTATATCTTTCAAGAGATTTGTCCATTTCTTCTAACTTATCAAACTTACTGACAGAAAGTTGTTCATAGTATTTCATCATTCTTTTAGTGTCTGTAGAATCTATTCTGATACTGCCTTTCATTTTTATTATTTGTAATTTGTGTCTTTTCTCTTTTTTCCCTCATCATTCTGCTTCAAAGTTTATCAATTTTATTGATCTCTTCCTAAAACTAGTTTTTGGTTTTATTGTTTTTCTCTATTATTTTGCTATTGTTTTAGCATTGATTTTCACTCTAATCTTTCATTCTTTTCTGCCTTCCTTTGAGTTTCACTTTTTTTTTCTAGTTTCACAAGGTTGAATCTGAAATCGCTGATCTGAGGCCTTTCTTCCTTTGTATTATACAGCATTAGTGCTGCAATAAAGGCCCCAAGTACTGATTCAGTTGTGCATCTCGCAATTTTTGATACGTTGTTTTAACATTTCATTCCATTCAAAACACTTTCTAATTCTTTTTTGGGTTTCCTCTTTGCCCTATGGTTTATTTAGAAATATATTACTTTGTTTTCAATTAATAGGTGATTTCCCATTATAATGGATATAACTTTCCATTAATGATTTCTAATTCAATTCTGTTGTAGTCAGACAATATGCTTGTCCACAATGAGCAGCCTGAGAGGAGAGTCCTGGAGCCTGACCACAGTGTCAGCTGTGGCTAGAGAGTGAAGGGCTGGGCTTTAGGGAGATGTTTCTCACCTTACAGTCTAATGGTGGCTCCATGAGCCTTTGGCAAACATCAAAGCTGTGTGCAGCTGAGGCTTCCACCATGCAGCCCACGTGGGAAATCTCTCCCTGCAGAATCCCTCCTTGGGCTGCAGCATGGGCTGCACCTCTGGGAGGACCTGAGGCTTCCCAGGCAGCATCACCCAGGGCCCTGATCCTTGGAGGTCAGAGCAGGAAGGTGCAGATCCCACACCAATTGTCACCCAGCAGCCAGACTGACATCTTTGCCATCCTGGGTGCTGCGACTGCAAGGATGGGCTATACATGTCTCTGCCCTGGGGGAGCTCACAGCCTCCAGGTTGTTGGATGAGTCACAGATCTAGTCCCCAAGAGTGGGTATGACCCAGCCTGAACTCACAGCCAGGCAGCAGGCAGGGATGGGACAGGACCCAGGACTCCTGACTCCCAGCTGCCTGCCCAGGATTTGCTCTTCAGGTGCTGGGCCAGCCTTAGGGGTGGGGGATGTTTTCTGGGGAAAGATCTCAAGGTTCAGTGAGAACTGAGTGGAATGAAATCAAGAGGAAAGTGACTTGCTGAAACCCTACCCCAGCCCATGTTCTCGGCATTCAGTGGCAGCTCTATTCCTCCAACTCTATCCAGTTCTGTCCTTGAGAAATGCCCCAGACCAGTCAGAAATTTTCCAATTGAAAGTACCACAGACAAACAAAAACCGAATAATCTGGTTTAAGTGAATGTGAGAATTGAGTGGCTTAGCCAGGTGAGAACCACCAAGGAGGGTCTACCCAGGTGCTATTTGACCCAGGAGCACAGGCGCTGGCTCCATTTCTGAAATTCTCTCCTCTGTCATCTTCCGTCTGCTGCTTCACCCCTTGGCTGGCCACACCCTCATTCCATACAACCAGAAGAGGACAGTAAGGCCCTTCCAACAGCTCCCTACAGAGGGGCAACTCTTCCTTCCCAGAACCCCCAACAAACGTCTCCTTGCCTTTCGTTTGTCTGAATGGAGTCATGAGCCCTTTCCTGAACCAATAACTGTATTTACCAAGACGGGATAGATTGACTGCTTAGGATAACCAGAATCCATCCCTGGAGCTGAGGATGGGCCATTCAGTCCACATGATGAAAGTGGGTTGAATGGAAAACAAGTCAGTTTTCCAAAGGAATGTCCATTGTTCTTGACGGGAAGAGATGAAATGGAAGTTGGAGAGGCAACCAGAGTAGAAGTAACCACTGTCCCCTGAGATCATTCAAAAGATCCAAGTCATATTAGAATTTAGGGCAAAGCCCTCATTCTTAGAATTGGGCTCAGTCACTCATCCCCAATAAGCCAATTGAAGAGATGAGTAATGATGAAAGGGCTGGGATTTAGCTCAGTTGGTAGAGCACTGTGCTGCAGACTCTGAGGTCCCGAGTTCAATTCCCAGCACTGCAAAAATGGGAGAAGGACCTGGCAATCCACTCCCAAGGCAATCCTAAAACAGTCAGCCATTAAAAACCCTGTGAGAGTCGCTATGAGTTGGACATGACTCAACGGCACCTAACAACAACAAACAACAATGATGGAAAGCAGAGAGAGGGGATTTGCTCAATGGGCACATTGGGAAGAGGAACAGATGGAGTCCTGTGACTCCAAGTCCATTTTGCAGGGAACTGATGTGAGCTTTAGGTTTAAGTAAAGGAAGAATCGGAGGCAGAGGCAAGAGTATGCCTAATTAAGCCATTCTGCTCAAAGGGTGATCTCACTTCTGGCTTTGCAGGGTGGTCCCAGGAAGTTGTTATTGCTGTCACCATTGGAAGGGAAGTTGCAGTCCCTTGTAAAAGAGATGTTTATCAATTGATGTTTCTGGGATGCAAAATGGCAGCAGGTTTAGGATAAGGACTGGAGACCTTTGGATGCCTCTTGGGAGTCTCAAACAATGCACTCTGTGTGACCAAGTGAGGAGTCAGTGTTTTTAGCAAAGGCAGTGTAGAAGTGCCTGTTCCATGAGATCTCCTCCCTGCAGCCCAGCTCCCTCTCCCATGTCTCCTCTATGTCCAAACCACAGGACCGCTGAGTGGCATGGGGTTCATATCTCTCCATATCGGTGCATCGCTCCATTTATTTACCCTTGCTGTGACCTCCGTCTTGGATTTTCTTCTTCTCTTGACGTATCAGGTCCTTGAGAAGCACATAATTGGGGCATTCTTACTGTGAGCTCCCCAAGCACTGTACACCCACAACCCTCAACATCACTCACAATACAACTACTCTTATGTTTCCAAATCCCACCTCCCCTCCCTTGCCCCACACACCCAGGCTATGACTTCCTTGAAACTGTGTACTGAGTCTTAATTATCTTTTAACTCCTAGCCTCTAGCCATGGCCTGGATTAGAGAAAGGACTCAGCAAATATTGAAGAATGAATGAGCAAAGTTATTTTTGTTGAATACCTGGTTGCGTGGGTCTTTGCATTTTTATAAATGACGGAGCCTCAAGCCAGAGGCACAAAGCTACAGTGGTGGAACTTGAGCCCCAGTGAGCTGTGCCTGGAGGAGTATCCTGTCTGTGTGTGGTGCCTGGGAGAGGGGCTGTCACTGCAGGCAGAGTGGTGGCTGGCAGATGAAGTGGCAGTCTTAGCAGGTGGAGGTTTCCATTCATTGCTGTCAGTGCAAAATTGGAAAAACAATCACGCTGTCTCTTGAAAACACAAGCGTGCCATGGAAACAAATGTGCTTCTCTTTGCTTTTCTGGAGGGAATAAACTTCTTTAGCCTTCCTGCGTTTTCCTGCCAGGACTCATGGACAGAATGTTCCTTCCTGATGTCCTGACTCTCCAGCCACCTCAGTTCTCTGGCCCTCCAGCTGCCGAGCCCAACCTGCCATTCCAGGCCTGCTGAGGTGGGAGCAGGGGGATGTCAGCTGGGGGCTGAAAGACCCACAAGGTTCCGCAGCTCAGACATTTCAGCATCTCATCTGCTGGCCTGCTACTTCTCCTGAACTGATTGGTGCCTGTCTTGATCAGTAGGCCCCTCTCTGGTCCTCTGGCTGAGTCTCCCTCATGCCTCAGCTCCACATACTAACCAAGCTCTCTGTCCTCAAGCTCCTCCCCTCCAGCCCACCCTCCCCAGCTCTTATTCACTCTTTGAGGCCCAGCTCTACCACCACCTCTTCTGTGAAGGCTTCTCTGCTTTTCTTGCATAGAGTTGGTCTTTTCTGGCATTGAACCTCAACCTCTGGACCTTTTTTCTGACTCCACACACAGCCAGCCCTTGTTTTCAATCCCCTGGTCCAACACCCCTGCTAACCCATGATCTTCCAGAGGCCTGACTATGTCCCCAACAACAGAAAGCAGACGTGTCAGTAAACATTACAGGAGAAGTGAGTCCATGAATAAACAAAGAATCAGGGCTTCCCAGCTCCTTCCTTGCTACTGTTACAACAGCAATGACAGAATTATGTCTCTTCTCTCTTGAGCATAAAGCACGTTCCAGGCCCAGCTCTCACTCTGTTGCCTGCATCAACGCTTAATAATTTCACAACCCCCTTGTGCATTTGACATGCTCAACAGATCTGTTTCACAGATTAGGCACACTGGGCTCAGAAAGGTCAAGCACTCTGTCAAAAGACAGTCGGTGAGGAAATGAAAAGGCCAGGGTGAGAGCCCAGGATGACTGGCCCCATCTCTTCATTTGCCGAGGACCTACTGTTTTTGTCAGGTTTCTGGCATCATAACAAGCACCTAAGGCGTTCAACTTCTAATGAGAAAAGGATTGTGATGGCTCTTGGTCTCGGAGCTTCCAGCCCACGTTTGGGCGGCCTCCCTGCTTTAGGTCTATCGTGAGGGAGCCCATCACTGCGGCAGTGCGCAACCGAGCAAAGCTGCTGACCTCATGGTTGGGAAGCAAAAGCGCAGGAAGAGACCATGGCCCCACAAGCCCCTTGAAGACACCCCCTCAGTGACCTAAAGACCCTCCACTAGGCCCTGCTTCCTGAAGGTTCTACCATCTCCCAATGGCAGCAAGCTGAGAACTTTAACACATGGGCCGTTAGGGACTTTGCAAATCCAAACTATAGCACCTATAGTATGCCAAGTTCTGCCCTGTGGTCTTGGGATAGAGTAGGAAACAGAGTCTGGTGTATGGTGTGAAAAGGGAACACATAATAAACCAACACATACGTGAAAAAAAAAAAAGTCAGAAGGTGGTGAGGGCTATTCAAAAAATAACAGAGTTAAGGGGGTTAGAAAACGGTGGGCAGGAGTGGGTGATATTAAAGAGGGTATCTGAGCTGAGATTTGAATGGAGTAAAGGGACAGGCTTTAGTTACAGCTAAAGGAAGCATGTTCCTGGCAGAAGGAACAGCAAGTGCAAAGGCCCTGAGGCCAGAATAGGCCAGACTTGTTTGAAAGGAGAACAGAAAGTGGAGATCACAGGGCAGCCTGGAGGGGGGCAGGTTGCCTGAGAACTTCTGCTGGCTACAGTCAGATCTGCCTCCACCTCCATCTCAGCCTTGCGCTAATGATGTGGGATAAATTGGCCCCCAAAGCAGCCTGTGAGGAGTAGAGAGAATCAGGGACCTGGGTTTGAATCCTGTCTCTGCTATATGATGTCAGTCCAGTGTCTAACCCTCCCTGGGCAGCAGTCTGCCTATATGATAGAAATACAATACCTACTCCAGGGGTGCCTGAGGACCCAAGCTCACAGGTAAGAGCACCCAGCAGCTGCCAACAGGCCACACACTCACAGCCCCTCCTGGTCTACCCTTCCCTCCTTGAAGATGAGGACAGGGATTTCTCCTGAGATGAGTGGGAAGTTGTGGGGTGGTGTGGTCTGAATATGAAAGGCTCATATGTTAGACACTTGGCCCCTAGCTGGTCGGACTATATCGGGAAGTGGTGAAACTTTAGCAGGTGGAACCTCGCTGGAGGAAGTAGGTCACTGGGGGCGGGGCTTCTGAAGGTCTCTCCCTCTCTACTTCCTGTCCGCCATTAGGTGAGTAGCTTCAGCTCCACGATCCCACTGCCCTGATGTCCTGCCTCATCATGGGTCCAGAATCAACAGAGCCCAGGACTTTGGACCGAAACATGGGAAACTGTGAGCCAAAATACACTTTTCCTCCTTGAAATCCTTTCTCTCAGGCATTTTGTTGTGAGGACGGAAAGTCTAAGCCATGGGGCCCGGGTCTGGGTCCAGGAGCAGGGATCTGGCCCCCGCACTCCTCTCTGTGGCTCAGTTCCCTCATCCATGTTAAAAACAGGGGCCACCTCAAGTTGGTGGTATGGGGACCGCTGGAGTGTCTCGTGGGGAGCACTCAGGACCACGTGTGGCTCATGGTGACCATTTGACAGGTGCGTCGTGGCTGTTACAGGAAGCATTTGCTCCCTCCCCTCACGCTGTCCCCGCAGACCCTGAGCAGACCCTGAACATCCCTGGAGAACATGAGGGCTCAGAGTGACAGACACTTTCCACCCTCTAAGCCTCCAGTTCAACAGCCAAAGTGCACATGGAGAAACTGAGGCCCAAGACAGGGAAGGACCAGCCCAAGGCCACACGTGGAGTAGGGGGAGGCTGGGTGCCCCCTGGCGGTTTCCCCGACAAGCTCTGTGTAGGAGGGGGTGAGGCTTGGGGTGACTGTGGTGGTTGGTGGGGTTGTGTTGGTGGAGAAACAACAGCAGATCCCTCAGAGCCAAGTGGGAAAAGGGAAGCGAGGGAGGGACAGGTAGCCCCGACCTGGGAGGAAGAGTGAGTCTGACCAGGGAAGCCTCCTGCCTGGCGGGGCGCGCTTCCTCTGTGCCAGTCTGTTAAAGAATCTCCACGGGGCGCCAGCACCAGACACAGGGGTGCCCCGGCCACCGTGAGGCCCCTGCCAGGCAAAGCAATGCCCAGGCTCCACTGCCACAGTCACATGGACCAAGCATTTGGGTGGAGGTGCCAGGAAGAAGCAGGCCCCACCTGCGAGGTCACATTCTGTCCCTGTAACCCTGCAAGGTGGGAGGGCCCGATGCTCGCTTACAGATGAGACACAAGGGATGCAGAGAAGTTAGGCCACCAAAGCACCACCAAGACACCAGCTGGAGAGTGGCAGGAGGAGACTGAGTCCCATGTCCGGAGGCTCCCATCAGCGGCAGCTCTAACTGACCCCAGCCTCTCGGTCTGGATGAGCGCTGCCCATCATCCACCACCCATGGACAGTCACTTCTCCCTGACCTCAGATTGCTCCCCTAGGAAAAGGAAGTGACAAGCCCTGGCCCTTCTGCCTCCTGGGATGTTGCTGAGGAAGCTGTCCTCCGAGGAAGATGGATTCATAACAACATGGTCCACCAACAGTGCCGGTACTGAGCCGCACGCAGGAGCTCGGAGGGGCTCTGGAAGCCCTGTGCTTTTGGAGTCTCAGCCCTGCTCCCCAGGACCAGGCAGAGGCTCAGAGAGGCCCAGGAGCTCCGTCAAGGCCACCCCACTGAGAAGGGTAGAGCCAGGCAGGGCCGGAACACCCAATCTATCTGCCCCCAGAGCCAGCACCCAACCTCCAGAGCTGCTTCCTAACTCCACACCCTGCCCTGTGCCTCCTCCCTCCCTGGTCCCCTTGCTCAGGGCTGGGTAGAGGATAAGGAGAGGCTGAGCTCAGAGGCAGCCCTTTAAAGTTAGAAGGTGGATCAGGTTTCTCTTCCTTATCGCCTTCAAGAAAAAAAATCCAAACTTGTCACTGGCACCTAGGAGGACCTGCAGACCCTACCCTCATCTTGTGCCCTCTCCCCTCCCTCTCTTCTCACAGCCACCTGCTTCAGACCGGTCCTGGACATGTCCTGAGCCTTCAGCCTGACCCTCCTGCAGCTGCTCCCACTTCCTGGAATGCTCTTCACCTTCAGTCCCTCCCAGAGGCCACTCTCCACACTGCAGATAAGAAAAGCTTTAAATACACACAACCCAACTTGAACCTTCCCATGACCCCTGCTGTCCTTGACAAGCCACTAGCCCTTGGCACAGCCTATGTGGTCCAGCCTCACTCTGGCCACTCTGGGATGTCTAAGTTCCTTCCTGCCTCAGGGCGTTTGCACAGGTAGCTCCTATACCAGCAAAGGCCTTCCCCTTTCTGTTGCTCTTTTGGAACTCAGTTTGAACTGAATTTGTCAGTGAGGCCTCCCTGGACCCTTCTTCATGTCCTTATCTCTCCTTCATAATGCACAGTCCAATTTCAAACAACATATTCATTTGTTTGATCATTATTTGTCTTCTACTCCCATGCACTACAAGCTCTGTAGAGATAGGGAGTATATTGTGTTCCCTGTGCCCTGAACATAATAGATACTAAATAAATCTATGGCATGAATGAGTAAAGGAATGAGTGAACAAATCTAAGGATCTTAGGGAAAAATGTATAAATCAAAAACATCAGGAAATTGAATTTCATCAAAATCAAAATTAAAATCTTTACCCTACAAAAGGTACATACAGAAATGAAAAGACTAGGAAAAATATGTCCAAAACAGCTGCAGTGGTACCTAGGCCCTCCAACTGCTCCATGCACGAACATTTCAGTTCTTGACTAGTATTTTCTAGAGAATTCTGGTTTGGTGCTCCCCCATTTGCTCAGCGCTCGACCGACCACTGTGCTAAACCCTATATGAGACACCACGCTTACCAGCGATACTTCCAGGTGAGACGAAGGGGAAAATGTCACTTTGTCAAGCAGTAAAAACCCATCCTGGTGTTGTGGTCATGATCGTGTGGGGTTTTATTTTTTATTAAATACATACACATGGTCATGGCGGCACCAAGAAACTTTCTAGTGCTACAAGTGAAGGAAAGACAAAAACAGTAAGAATGGAAGTTGAGTTAAAAAATAACTTATTGCCAGTTGTGGTGGCGCACGCCTGTAAACTCAGCACTCAGGAGGCAGGAGCAGGATGTTCGTGAGTTCGAGGCCAGGCTGGGCTACATAGCAAGACCTTGTCTCAAAAAACAAAACAAAACAAATAAAAACTAAGTATGTGAGTGGCACCCATGTGTCTGAATTATTCATTCAGTATGGTGCTGGAACCAGTGGATACTTTTGCATTATTTCTCACAGGAAAAAACTGCTCGACACTCTGACTGGTCCGCAGTTGAGCAGCCTTCCAGAACAGATTGTGCTCAAGTGCCGAGGTACCACTGTAATTGGTAAAGCATTTTTATCTAGAAAATATAAAGAACTCTTGAAACAATAATATTAAGGCAAAGATCTCCATTTTAAAAAATAGTCAAAGATTTGAATAGATATCTTATTAAAGAAGATAAATAGCAAGGCTCAGTGGCACACACCTTCAATCTCAGTGACTCAGGAGGTGAAGGCAGGATTGCAAGTTTGAGGCCAGAGGCAGCCTGCATAACTTAGTGGACTCCATCTCAAAATACAAAGTAACAAATGGTCTGGGAGTATGGCTCATTGGTTGAGCACTTGTAAAAACCATGTGTGAGGCCCAGGGTTCAATTCTCCAGTACTGAAACAACAACAAAAAAGATAAATGGATAGCAAATAAGCGCATAACAGTGTCTCAACTTTGGAAGTCTTAGTTAAATACAAATTAAAGTTGCATGCCCACTAGATTAGCTATGACAAGAAGGCTGGTCACAGGGAACTCTACACAAGTTGAGTAAGAGGCCTTCATGGACGTCACTTATGATATGTGAGATGTACAATCACTACATGTTTTGTTACACCTTGTGTGTTCTATTTTTATTTGTAATAGCCTTGAATGTCCATTAGAAGGTGAGTGGATAAACAGGCTGTGGTATATCTGTATTACAGAATACTATGCAGCACCAAACAGGAATGAACTACTGATGGATGAGTCTCAAAGTGAATGTGGTGAGTGACTCTGTGATTCTACCTGTGATTCCAATACATGCACACCAGCACACCACAACAGAGCAGTTCGGTGGCTGATTGGGGTGGGATGGAGGCTGACAACTGGTTACTGGGAAACTTTAGAGGAAGGTGAATGTGACCATTATCCTGATTGTGAAGATGGTTTCACAGGTGTTGATATATGGTAGACAAATGTCAAAATCATCAAACTGCACAATTAAAATGCGTGCAGATTTATGAACATGGATTTTACTGCAATAAAAGTGGTTTGTTTGTTTTTTAATTTTCCAGCTGCATACCTTCAGAGCACCTGAAGAAGAGTGATAGCTGGGGGCAGGGTCCCCAAGAGTGCTTGACCAGCTTCCTCCTCCAGCCTGTCGTGACCCACACACGACCTTGTGGAGAAGATAGGGATGTCTCCAGGAAGTGTCCATGGCGACATATTCAGGACCCTGAGACATATTTTATTCTTCTTGATTCTACTCATCACTTCTTCTAGGAAGATCCAAATATTTTGACCCTTTCAATGAGCTTGATGACTCGAGGACATATCAAAGCGCCATTGATATGTCAGGCAGGCCCCTGCCTGTGTGCCTTGAACTGAGGGGGAGCTGTAGGAAGACACTGTATTCAGAATTCATTGGAGAGGCCAATCCCCATGGCAGGAGACATGGGGACACACCCGGAGGGCAAGGTCATCTTGAGACCCGCCCACAAACACCCACAGAAGCAACAATCAAGAAATCAAAAGATGCATTGCATTGACAAAAGCAGTTGCAAGAGACTTTTTTAAAGTGTTGAAAAGTAAAGATGTCACATTGAAGATGAAGATGCCCCTGACTCATGCCATGGTGTTTGCAGTTGCATCTTATGGTTATAAAACAACCTGGACAATGAATAAGGGGGACAGGAGAAGAACTGATGCTTTTGAGTTATGGTACTGGAGACAATATTGAATATACCATGGACTGCCAAAAGAACCAACAGATCTGTCCTAGGAGAAGTGCAACCAGAGTGCTCCTTGGAAGCAAGGATAGCTAGACTGAGTCTGACATATTTTGGATATGTTGTCAGGAGGGACCCATCCCTGGAGAAGGACATAATGTTTGGGAGAGTGATGAGTCAATGAAAAGAAGGAAAACTCTCCACTAGATGGATTGACAGGCCTGCAGTTGTACCACTGCAGTGTCTTATCCTGTCAGATCTCAGAAGCTAGTTGGGTCAAGCCTGGTTAGTACTAGGATGGGAGACCTGAGAACACCAGGTTCTGTAGGTTTGGCAGAAGGACCTGGCAGCCCACTCCCCAAAAACAATCAGCCATTGAAAACCCTATGAATAGCAGAGAAGCAATGATAATAGTATTTCATCTGTTGTACATAGGGTCGCTGTAATTCAGACACCAACTTGACAGCACCTAACAACAACAACAAGATGGACTGACACAGTGTCTACAACAATGGCCTTAAACATAAAAAAGATCATGTGTATGACACGGTGGCAGGTAGTGTTTCATTCTGTTATGCATAAGGTTGCTATGAGTCAGACCCAACTCGATGGCACCTAATAACATCTCCTAATGGGAGTGTCCATCAGTGCTGAATGCATCATTAGCTGATGGGAGCTGCTGATTGGCTCCTCCTGTGATTTGTCTGCTTCTTCTACAGACAGCTGTCTGGCTGGCAGGACAATGGGATTTAGCTCAGTTGGTAGAACGCTGCTTTGCAGTCTCTGAGGTCCTGAGTTTGATTCCCAGCACAGCAACAATGGGAGAAGGATGTGGCAACCCACTCCCATGTCAATCCTGAAACAATCTGCCATTGAAAACCCTATGAGGATCACTATGAGTCCGGCGTGACTCGACGGCACCTAACAGCAGTAACAATCCTGGTTTATGCTGTGGCACCCACCTTTCTATGTGTGTTCCTTCTGTCTACAGCTTCATAAGGCAGTCCAGAAATGCCCAGAGCCTGGAGGGCACCTGGACATTTGCTCTCCCAGGGCCCACGGGGACTGTGGGGTAGAGTTCTGGCCTTAGGTCTCCCCAGTCTTCCCTTTTCTTCCTGTCACCATGCAGAGCCCAGGGCTGATGAGCTGTCTTGAGTTTTTCTGCCTCCTCCATGAGGCCTGTCACCTAGCCCTGTGACCAGGCTCTACACCTGCCATTGCTCACATGTGCTGAGTAGGTCAGGGCCAGCAGCTCACAGGGTGCATTCCTATCTGCGAGCTTGCAGGGCTGCAGCCACTTCAGGACACCTTTGAGTCCTCTGTCGTATGGGATTTGTCTGAACTTCTGAGCCCATCACCTGACTCCTTCCTGAACACCACCAAACACCCAGTCCTCATGATGAGGGAGCAATGGCACCCCAGGGTGGGGGGAAACACATCACCAGCTCAGCCAATCAGAATCTTCCCTGAGATTTGATGTGTGTACCCTTAGCAGGAGACGGTCCTTCTTGTTTGGAATCACAGCAGTCAGGACCATGCCACCTGGAGCTGTGTATCACAGTGGGGAGAAGCCTGCCTAAGGAGGAGGCAGAGCTGAGGGAAGGGACAGAGGAGACACAGTCCTGGATGCAGGTGGAGGCCTGCTGTCAGCCAGCATGGAAGTCACTTCCACCCCATCTTTCCAAGTGATGTTGGCCAGTGTGTCTTATACCTTATACCTTATACCTTATACCTTTGCTGAAGCTATTCATGTTCTGCTCTTTTTGCAACAAAGGGCTCTGCCTAAAACAAGCTTTGGCCAAGGGGGAAGGGAAGCAAGGGCCAGGAGGGAGACACAGAAATGGCAGGAAGCTGCACTGTGGGTAGGAGAGGCAGGTGCACACAGCAAGGGCAAGGGCAAGGGTGTGGGCATCAGCAGGCTGGATGCAGAGGCCTTAGCCAAGCCGGTCTGGGATGCTGGAAGCCCACTCAGCCTGCGCAAGGAACTGAGTATTCATACTTACACCTGGCCCATGTCACATACATACTCCCTGCCTCATCATCGTGGGCATTTGGGCTTGAGATCCTTGGTAGAAAGTTACAGTTTAAAATTTTAGACTCTCAGAGCCAGAGAATCTTAGAATCATCCTCTAAGACACTAAGAATCACAGAATCTCAGATTTCATTACCACATTCAGTAACTATTTTCTAAATGACCCTTTGTGCCTTGCACCGTGCTAGATGCTGGGGGGGTAAGACCAAACAAGACAGGTACAGTCTCCATGTTCATGGTTGGCACATTCCAGAATCAGGGAAACTCCAAATTTAGGGAGCTGGAGGAAGGCTGCTCTGCCTTCTCTCCACCCTTTCAGAGAAAGATGGAGGCCAAACTGCTGGGAGAACTGACCAGAGGTCAGAGCAAGGATGGATTGTGACATTTATTCCGACACAGGGAAAATTAGGAAAGAAGCATGGCTAGTGCGTGGCTCTTTGTCCACACCAGGACTCTGGTCCCTGCCCCCTAGACATGGGTCCCTACAGCCACCTCACTGTCTGCAATCAAGTATTGCTGTCGCCCCAGGAGCTCTGCCCCAGTGTGAGTTGCTTTGGGGTAGATCCTTGTGGAAGTAGGCAGGGGTGGAGGACACCAGACAGGGGCCATCCAAGTTCTTTGGGAGGAGGCTGGAGGGGCACAGAGGGGCCGAGTCACCTACCTGCCCCTCATCGCTCAGACCTCGATTGCCCACTGTCACTGTCTCTGCTAATGGTGGGGACACTCACTTGCTAGTTCCGGGTCATGTGTGCAGGAGCACTGAGGACCTCTGTGTGGATCAGGGCAGGAGCCTCTGCTCAGTGGCCAAGCCTAGCCACTGGTGCCCAGCCCTGCTCCTCCAAGGAAATGCCCCTGGGAGGGTTCTGGTGACCCAGTCCATCTCTGGCCAAGCCTTTCCTTCCTTAAACAAGAGAGAAAGCGTTCTATTTTAACTTTACTTACACAATCACTTCAACAAGATAAACTTATGTCATTTTTAAATGTTTAACAGTCTTGGTTATGAGTGTGAATTTTTATTTTTATAAAACAAAAAGTAAATGGGCTCTTCCAGCCAAGTCGACTTCAGTAACTGAAATTATGTTGTGCGCCTAACTTAGGTGGTTGCATATTTCATTATGTAAAGTGCTTCATGCATATGGCTTTAAAAACAATAAGACAGAGAGACTGATGATGAAAAGGAGTGGCCCCTTGCACCCCTTTGCACTCTGAGTTCGGCTCCTTGGAGGTGACCAACTGTCATTTGCTTGGGCTCTTTCTCTTATGGTTCTCCATAAAGCTAAATAATGTGCTTACATCGCTGTCTCCTAGCTTCTTGCTATGACGGGTAAGGCTTTGGCTCATTTTTGCACTAGCTCATCTCCCTTTCTGCCAATGTTATTGTATTTTTAGCTCGTCTTCTGGTTACCTTGGAAACTTTAAGTAATGGACTCATATATTTATTCCTGTGAAAGTAATGTTACAAGTTTGAAGGTAGGGAGAATTAGTATTTACGTTGGAAATATAGAGGGTGGAACTTGCTCCATCTCCTTCCATCCATCTCTTATCTCCACTTTCCTGTGCTGACCTCATCCTCAGGCAAGCTGCCTCCATGTTGCAGGAAAGATGCTTATGATATTTCAGTTTGTCCTTGCAGTAATTCTTCCTAAAATAAGCGAGAAGAGATTAAACCATGTTCCTAAAGG
>VMDO01012043.1:0-63921 GCA_007922755.1 Pedetes capensis | reverse complement strand
AATATGATTTTTCCTTCTTAAAATTTTGATTCAGCTCCCACATATGAGTGAGAACATGTGGTGTTTCTACTTCTGAGCTTGTGTTCTTTCACTTAAAATAATTTTCTCTAATTCCATCCATTTTGCTGCAAATGACCTTATTTCATCTTTTTGATTGCTGAGTAGTATTCCATTGTGTATATGTACCATAGTTTTTTTTATCCATTCTTCTGTTGAAGGGTACTTTGGTTGATTCCACATCCTTGCTATTGTGAAAAGTGCTGCATTGAACATGGAGATGCAGGTGTCTCTGTGGTATGATGACCCATCTTCCTTTGGGTAAATTCCCGATAGTGTTATAGCTGGGTCATATGGTAGATCTATTTTTAGTTTTTTAAGATATCTCCATATTGATTTCCACAGTGGTTGGACCAATTTACAGCTCCACCAACAATGTAAGAGTGTTCCCTTTCCCTGCAACCTTGCCAGCATTTGTTGTTGTTTGTTTTATTGATCTTGGCCATTCTTACTGATGTAAGGTGAAATCTCATAGTTGATTTGATTTGAATTTCCCTAATGGCTAGGGATGTTGAGCATTTTTTCATGTGTTTCATGGCTTTATGGACCTCTTCATTTGAGAACTGTCTACTCAGTTCCTTTGCCCATGTGTGTATTGGGTTGTTTGTTTTTTTGGTAGTTTTTTTTCTTGAGTTCTTTATAAATTCTAGTAATTAGACCTTTATCTGATGTATAAAGTGTGAAGATATTTTTCTATTCCCTGGGGGTTTCCTTGACTTTGTTAATTGTTTCTTTTGCAGTGCAGAAGCTTTTTAATTTCATGTAATCCCATTGACCTATTCTTGTTGAAAATTCTTGAGCAATTGGATTCCTCTTAAGGAAATACTTTCTTGTGCCTACATGATGGAGTGAATTGCCTATCTTTCCTTCTATAAGTTTTAAAATTTCTGGTTTTATGGTGAGATCTTTTATCCATTTTGAGTTAACTCTCATATATATTGAGAGATGCGGGTCAGCTTTCACTTTTCTGCACGCGGATGACCATGTTTCCCAGCACCATTTGTTGAAAAGGCTGTCCTGTTTGTAGTTTACTTGCTTTGCTCCTTTGTCAAAAATCAGGTGGCTATAGGTGTGTTGAGGTATTTCTGGGTCTTCTGCTCTGTTCCAGATGTCTTCGGGCCTATTTTTGTGCCAGTACCAAGCTGTTTTTGCAACCACTTCCCTGTAGTAAAGTTTGAAGTCAGGGATTGTGATTCCCCTTGCATTAGATTTGCAGCTTAAAAGTGTTTTGTCTATACGTGGTCTTTTGTGGTTCCATATGAATTTTTGGAACATTTTTTCTATTTCTGTAAAGTCAGTCAGTGGAATTTTAATGGGTATTGCATTAATTCTATAGATTGTTTTTGATAGGATAGCCATTTTTGCTATATTAATTCTCCCTATCCAGGAGCAGGGGAGGTCTTTCCATTTTTCAGTGTCCTCTGCTATTTCTTTCTTTATTGTGAAATTTTCCTTGTAGAGATCTGAAGGGTCTTTGGTTAGATTGATTCCAAGATATTTAATTATGTGTTGTGCTATCTTGAATGGTATTTTTCCTGATATTTCCTTCTCTTCCTGTTTGGAATTGGTGTAAAGAAAAGCTATTGATTTTTGTGTGTTAATTTTGTAGCCTGCAACTTTTCTGAAGGAGTTAATTAGGTCCAGAAGTTTTCTGGTTGAGGTGTTGGGGTCTTTCAGGTATAAAATCATATCATCTGCAAATAATGGTAATTTGACCTCTTCCTTGCCAATCTGTATCCCTTTGATTTCTTTGTCTTGTATGATTGCCCTGGCCAGGACTTCAATTTCTATGTTGAGTAGAATAGAAAAGAGAGGACATCCTTGTCTTGTTCCAGATCTAAGAGGAAATGTTTTTGGTTTTTCTCCATTTAATATAATGTTGGCTGTAGGTTTGCCATAAATGGCATTTATGAAATTAAGGTATTTGCCTATTATACCTATATTCTCCAGTGTTTTTATCATGAAAAGGTGTTGCACTTTATTGAAGGCCTTTTCAGCATCAATTGAGATGATCGTGTGGTTTTTGTTTGCCTGTTTCTTGATATGTTGGATTACATTAATTGATTTCCATATGTTAAACCAGCCTTGCATCCGTGGTATAAATCCCACTTGGTCATGGTGAATAATCTTTTTCATATGCTACCGGATTCTGTTTGCCAGCATTTTATTAAATATTTGTTCATCTAGATTCCTATGGGAGATGGGTCTATAATTCTCTGTCTTAGATAAATCTTTTCCTGGTTTAGATATCAGTGTGATAGTAGCTTCATAGAATGGATTTGGGAGTGTCCCCTCCTTTTCAATTCTTTGGAATACTTTGAGGAACACAGGTATTATATTTTCTTTAAAAGTTTGGTAAAATTCTGCTGTGAATCCATCAGGACCTGGGCTCTTCATTGTTGGGAGGTTTTTAATTACCTTTTCTATTTCTGTATATGTATGGGCTTGTTTAAGTCAGATATGTCTTCTGGGGTTAGTTTTGATAGGTCATACATGGTAATAAATTTGTCCATTTCTTCTGCATTTTCATATTTTTGGGAATGCAGTCTCTCGTAGTAATCCCTGGCCATTTTGTGTATTTCATTGAAATCAGTGGTTATGGACACATTGCGTTTCATAATCCATACTACGTTAGATTTTTCCTTTTTCTTTTTGATGAGGTTACCCAGACGGGTGTCTATTTTATTAATCTTTTCAAAGAACCAGCTTGTAGTGTTACTGATTTTTTGAATTATCTCTTTAGATTCTAATTTTGATATTTGTCCTTTCATTTTATAATTTCTCTCTGTGTGTTCCATTTAGGGTTGGTTTTTTGTTGGATTTCTAGTGTCTTAACCTGTGTCATTAGGTCATTTATTTGGCTTTATTTTATTGATGAAGGCACATAATGGTATAAATTTCCCTCTTAAAACTGCCTTTGCAGTTTCCCATATGACTTGTTATGATGTGTTTTGATCATCATTTGTTTGTAGGAATTTTTTTAATTCCATTTTGATTTCATCAATAATCCATTAGTCATTCTGTAGTGTATTATTCAGTCTCCATGAGTTTGTAAAGTTTCTGGAATTATTCATGTTCTTGAGCTCCAATTTTATCCCATTATGATCTGATAAGCAACAGGGGATAATTTCTACTTTTTTGTATTTGTTGAGGGAGTTCTTATGGACTAGCATATGATCTATCTTAGAAAATGTACCAGGTCGAGCTGAGAAGAATGTGTATTCCTCATGATGTGGATGAAATATTCTGTACATATCTGTGAGATCCAACTGGTTTAGGGTGGAGATTAGATTTGACATTTCTTTGTTGATTTTTTGTTTTGATGACCTGTCTCTTGACACAAGTCAGGTATTGAAGCCCCCCATTATTATTGATTCTGTTCCAATAAAATTCTTTATATTCCATAAGGTTTGTCTTATAAAGCTAGGAGCCTCTATGTTTGGGGCATAAATATTAAAGAGTAGTATTGATTCTTGATCAACTGTTCCTTTCATTAAAATGTAATGTCCTCCTTTGTATCTTCTAATTAGTTTTGGGATGAAATATAATCTATCTGAAATTAAAATTGCAATGCCTGCTTTCCTTCCCCCCCCCAGGTATACATTTTTCTAGCCCTTAACTCTCAGTTTATTCCAGTCTTTGTGAGTTAGATGAGTTTCTTGAATACCACATATTGATGGTTTGTGCTTTTTCATCCAATTAGCCAGCCTCTGTCTCTTACTTGGTGAGTTAAGACCATTTACAATAATAGAGATTATTGAGGAGCATTTATTGTTATATATCCAATCATTACCTGTTACTGATTTATGATTCATGTTTTCTTTGGTCCTTTCTTGGGTTGCACTCATCTCAGCTAACCAGTTCTTTGATTTCCTTTGCAGAAATTACCTCATCTACTGGATGTGGTAATTGTTTTACAATCCTCTCTCATGCTGGTTTGGTGGTTGTATATCCTTTAAAAGCTTCAATGTCATTAAATGTCTTATATTCCTCATCTATTATCAAACATAATTTTGCTGGATATATTAATCTAGGCTGGAGATTTTTTTTTTTTAATATTTGAATCACCTGTGTCCATTCCTTTCTAGCTTTCAATGTTGATATGGAAAAGTCTGCCGTAATTTTAATTGGTTTTGCTTTATAAGTAATAAGGGGTTTCTGTCTTGCTGCTTGCAGGATAACCTCCCTGGTCTCTAACAACAGCATCTGAGCAATGATGTGTCTTGAAGATAATCTGTTTAAGTCAGCCTTCAAAGGAGTCCTGAAAGTCTCAGTGGTGTATATATCCATTTCCTGTGCTATCTTTGGGAAGTTTTCCTTGAGGATATCATTTACTAGGTTGTGAAGGCCTCCAGTGGATCTTTCTTCCTCTTCAGGAATGCCCTGAATTCTTAAATTTCTTTTTTTCATTCTACCTGAGTTCTCCTGGAAATCTTTCTTTAAAACCTTTATCATTGATTCCATTTCTAATTGCTTGTATTTCAGTCTATTTATGACATCTTCTGAATCAGAAATCCTCAGCTCAGATTCATCCAGTCTTGATGAAAAAGATTCTTTAGTCGTATTCAATTCTGATAATTTGGGTTGAGTATCAAGAAAAGTGGCTTGGTTTTTCCTTATCATTTCTAACTGGGATGACAGAAGGGCTCCCAAGTGAGAAACCTTCCTTTTAAGTATCTCCAGTGTGCTTGTGGTATTTGTCTTAATTTCTCTTAGTTTGTTTATAACCATGACTCTGAATTCTGAATCAGAGATCTCTAAGAATTGAGAGTCCTTGTAGTTATTTGTTGGGGGGCTATGATCTGTGGTGCCTTCAGATCCATCCTGCCCCTTTGTGTTTTTTGTAGCTTTACTTTGATTGTCCATAATATGGTCTGGGAAATAGAATTTGTCTCTCCTGATTGTGAAGAACTTCTTCCTCTGTTATTCCTTTGAGATATTGTGGTGCTGAATCTCTGGTGCTTATTAGAGTGTATAAACTGGGTATATTCTCAGCTATTTGGTCTGTGTGGTTGTTTATTTAGTCCACCAGCCCAACTCCAGGGGGGCTAGGGGATAGGGAGGTGATAGATTTTGTTTCTCTTCTGTGGGATGAGAAAGGGGGGGATCTAGTGATAGAGGAGGGGCAAAGAGGAGGTAGAAGACAGAGGCTAATAGACATTCCTGTCAAAATTAAAATTAAGGTTAAGACTTAAGGGAAAAATGATTAAAACTAAGGCACATATATACCTTAATAAAAAGAGAAGGAGAATAGAAAAAGGGAAGGGAGTAAAAGAAGAAAGGAAGAAAAATAGGAAGGAAAAAGTGAAAAAAGAAAAAAAAGTCTCACACATACACACTCCCACACACATATACAAACACTTGTAGTTGGGTGCGGTGGTGCACACCTGCAATCCCAGTGGCTTGGGGGGTGGAGGCAGGAGGATCACAAACCCCAGATCTGTGCAACCCAGTGAGACCCTATTCCAAAAAGCAAAAAATATGGGTTTGGGGCGCAGTGTGGTGGTCCAGCACCCACAAAGCAAGCAGGCCCAAGACTCTGGGTTCAAAACCCCGTACGAGGGGGGAAAAAAAGCACTTGTATGTTCTTGCAGGTGGAATCTGAACTTTGGTCACCCAGTTCCACCCGGTGAAGTCAATGCTGCAGGAAGCAGTGCTCCCTACAGAACTCAGGGTGGCAGTGTTTTCATACAGTCCACAGGAGCAGTCTGGCTTAGTGTTGAGTAGATAATGGTGAACTGCCCCACAATGTCCTGTGTTTAAGTGGGACACCGAGTGCCCAAAGAGACTGTTCCATGAAATATTCTGTCTCTATTGTATTGTTCGAGAGACAGTGGAACCTGTGGGGTCCTCCCTGGAGTTCTCCCTGTCCCACGTAGTTTGGGAGCCAATTCCTCAAATCAGAGATTTCCACCCCACAACCTACAGCATGGAGGGAATATGGCTGCTATCATGGATTTTTTATTGCAGGGCTTTCTGCCCACTTGGGAGGACCATATCCTCTTGTGGGTGGGATGTTATCCAACCGCCACAGAGGGAATCTGTAGCAGGTCTGTCCGTGCACTGTGTTCCTGCTCAAAACTGCTCTGATTGTGACTAATTGTGCCTCTAGGCTCTGCCAAAAAGGAGCACTCTGTCTGTGTGGGGCTCAGTCGCCTCCACAAACCCCAGATTTCTCCACAGTGCAGTGGGATGACTTAGGCTCACCTCTAGTGTGTCTGGGATCCAGGTGTACATGTGCCCGTATGTCTGTGGAGATCGAATCTGTACACCTGTCCCGCCACAACAGGAGGGAGGGAGCTGCGTCTCAGCTCTAGAAGCATACCACTGGCACCAGTTTCCCTATTCCCTCCATGGTCGCTATGAATGGCGATTCTGTGTGCCACCTCAAACTGACTCACCCGAAATTTATAGTTTGTGTCGCAGGCAGGGTGAGAGTGTGCTGCCAAGGTTGCACTCCATGTTGGGTCCGGCCCCCATCGGTGCATGTGTGCGAAGTCCCCTCCAATTCTCCGGGCGTCTGCGTGATGGCAAAATGGCGGCAGTCCCACTACTGTCCTCTGTGTAGCTCTTCTGAAGCCCAATCCTTGATTTCAGTGTACGCCCAGTTTCATCCTCTATCTCCCAAACTAAATTATCACTGTTTCTATCTATTCAGTGTGAGTTTCAAACCCCTAATTGAGGCTTCCCATTACTCCAGGACAGAAGGCGTGTGTTATCTGTCCACCATCTTGACTCCCATCTCCCAGAGCATATTATTCTTTACAAATTTCTTCAACTCTTTGTATTACCATACTCCATAAATTACCACCTGCCTATATATTAAGACAACATGAAACCAAAAGCAAATCTAAGTAAAAGATATTTGACAAATGGACCATTGTTTATAAAAACAAGAGGCAAATTAGGCAATCAGAACCACATTTATTGAATGCTGTCATTTGCAGAAAATTGTGTTAAAAATGTCACTTTGAAATATTCATTACAGAATCATAGATTAATTTTGAGAAATGATAAATTAAAATTTCTCCTGATAACGGATTCTAATTATTAGGCTGTTATTTAAACCAGACTCCACACATAACATTTCACCCTCCAGAAAGAATTAATGCTCTTTCATAACTTGATATTTAACACACCAGGAAATTCAGATTCTTTTTAAGATCTCTTAAGACCAATTTCCCTCATTAGTTTCTGAGGGTTATGAAAGATGTGTTTTATATACATAAAAGCTACCCTGTTACCTTTATTCATCAAATTACCCAACAATCCATCCTACACATCCTTTTTTTCTGAGACTATTTCTTAATAATTGGTGTTCCAAAAGCCACTCTGCAGAACTACATAGTATAAAACTGAGACAATTTTGCACTATATTTTATGCAGAGAATTTCTGAAAATTTCCTCATGAAAATGGTTATTTCAACTTGTGCTTTTAACAAGAGCTTTTGTCCTTCATCTCCGGTGCCTAAACTACTTGAAGCTGATGAGACATGTAATAGTTCTCAACTTCTCAAAGCACTTCTACTATGGGAAACTACTCTTATATTTTCATTTACTTTGTAAAACAAAAAATGCTAACATTTGGCTCCTTGTAAACATACCTAAGAAAATATAGTTGCCAATTCCTCAAAAAATAGAAATCTTAAAGGAATGAACTCATGCAGTTCATGTTATGTTTCTCAAGAGGACTACCTCTTAAACTTGGGGTCTTTCTGGTAATATTATATTTTAATATTTAAAACTTGGTTATCAGAAATTAAATGCAATTTTTAAAAATCTTTTGGCTTTTTTATTTTATTTTTATTTTATTTCTAGGAAAATAAGACACTAATAATACTGGCAGTATAAAATCTGGTTTGGGGCTTCACAGGATATTTTAGAAGCTTGATAAATTTCACCATGAACTCAATACTCACACTGGTGTTAGAAAGGTATTAAGTAAACACGATCCAATAAAGGAGAAATTCAGTAAAGATAGAGTAGGTTTTGAATAATTACTATAATTTAAAATCAATCAATAAATGTGGAAAATATCTCAATTTATATTCAAATGTAGTGTTATTCTTTAATATATTTACATTGTTTGCCATTGACATTTGTGGTGTATTTTAGTAGTTATTATATTATTTCATTTCCTCTACTCTTTGTGTTGATGTAGGTAAGAAGTAGAAAAAATAATAAAAGATCCCAAATGAAATGTCATTAATTTAATGAAATTATAGATTTTGGTAAGGGTGGTTGAAAAAAAGGAGAAACCCAGAAATGGGGTTATTTGTAGGAGAGAGCTTTGAGCAAAGATTTGTAAATTTGAGAAGTAGCTGGTGTGCCACATAAAGCAGTAGTACTCAGCAGGAGGATAACATTAAAGTAGTAGTGTTGAGTCATAGTGTAATTTTCCTTTGCCACTTTGTGCTTTAATTCAGAAATGTTCAAATGTTTTACTAGGTCTTTACTCAAATGTGATCTCATACTGATCTTGGCTGCTAAATGGATTAGCTTTATGCCCAGTACATATGTTAGTATAATTTTGTAATGGTGGCAGAACATAAATTGAAGCAGGGCCCTAAGGGAACCTGATGAAGAAAGCTCCCTTCCCTCAATTGCCTCTGCCTCTCGCAAATCCTTACTCATGAGCTGCCTGTCTTCCTGAACTTTTGGTTGACTCTTGCTTAAGGGGCTACGAAAGACATTATGTGAGACCTCTTGGTTTCATACAGGAGACCTTGCAACATTGTATTCTTGTGAAGAGCCACCCACATTTTAACTTAGACCACTGTAGAATTAGTCCTTTGTTCTCATTTTAGAAGAATTCACATACACATACACACCCATTCTCCCATGTAGGTTTCTAGGTGATTTAACATCCTTTTCTTTTGTTGTTTTGTTTTTTGTTTTTTGTTTCTATAACCATGCAGCCTTGATTCACTTTCATAAAATCTTCTCCCCAGGAACATAAAATCTCTGAGCTTCCTTGGTTCCAGGATCAGTCTTTGGAAGAGATTCCACTGGGCCATCACATTGATGTACATAAAATCTCTTATAATTTTGCCTCTAGTCTGCCCAGCCTCATTTTAATCCACAACAAAGTAAGCATGTTAGTATGACAGCTGAGATTGCTGTTACTATACTATAAAGTCCCATTAAGTTATTTAAATCTGATGGTTCTGTGAATCTCTTTACACAGAGTTAAAAGCAATCCAGAGTTCTGAGTTATTATGAATCTGCTGCTGTTTAAGATATTTTAGAGGCTGATGGTGTGCCTCAGTAGTAGTGCAATTTCATAGCATTCAAAAAGTCCTGGGTCCAATCCTCAGACTAAAAACAAACAAACAAACAAACAAACAAACTAAGTGGAATCTTTCGATAGCATTCTTACATCAACTTAGACTTCAAAAGTCAAAATTAAAATGAATGCACACAGATTTGTATATGATAAAAATTAACACCTGTACTATATAGTTAATGCTAGCCTAACTTTACGTTTTGATTAGAGTTTTGCTGTTTTTGAAGGCTGGTTTTTTTATGAGGGGCAGGAATAATTGTAACAATATATGCATATATATATTCAAAGGAAAAAATCTAGGAGGGTAAAGATAACTGCTTATCTGTAATTTCCTATTTTTCTACATTGAAAATGTATTATTTATATGATTTTAAAAAGCAAAAATAACTGGATGCTGTGGTACACTTCCATAATCCCAATGACTCAGGAGACTGAAGCAGGAAGATCAAGAGTTCAAAGCCGGAGATGGCTTGTGCCTCTGAATGAGACCTTGTCTCAAAAAATAAAAAAAGGATTTGAGAGTACAGTCAGTACACTTGTCTAGCATGAGTGGGATCAGTACTCCAAAGGGAAAAAAAAGTAATTATATTGTCAGGTATGTATGTATAAATAGGAAAGAAACAAAAAAGTAACACTGAATATTCATTACACTCCTGTTTTCCAGGAAGAACTTGGTGTGTAAAGCCCAAGGAAATTTTTGGATGGGCAAATTTTCCAGTTGTCAAGATGTATGCAGTGATTGTTAAGAAATTTAGTTTGTAGTCTCTGAGCATTTCAGAGTTTAGATATTCCTTGCATAATAAACATAAACCAAAATGCAAAAGGCCATAAAAAAAGAAATCCATGAAATGGTTACATTCTAGAAAAAACTAGATTATAATTATTTGGAGAGGGAGAGAAAGAGACAGAGAGGGTAAGAGAGAACGTGAAAGAGAGAGAGGGAGAGAGAAGCAATGACAAAGAGACCAAAAATTATAAATCTGTGCAATGCAAAATTTAAATTTCTTTGATTGATTTCCCTTAAATATTTCAGAACACTATAAAATCAACTGATTTTGATTCAGTCTGCAATATATAGCACACTTCTAAAGAAAATAGATAAATCTATACAATTAGGTAAGGTTTTATTTTGTTTTCGTGTGTTTGTTTTTAGTTATGCTTTTTTTAGTGAGATATTCTAAATGAATTCACTGTTAATTGCTTTTGTGAAGAAATTTCTCCTTTGTATTGTCTCAGAATACATGTATTTTGAGATATTTTAAGATGATGAAATAAAACGTTCCATGTCCTTCCTATCTATAATATGGGAAAAATTAGACTGAAGTAACAGCCAAATGTTAAAATGGAAAACATTTGCATTTTTGTTCATGCTAACAACCACCACCACCTGCCCACCACAGATCTCTGGACAGGAGTGGGTGGGGATGTTCTGCTTATTATTGACACTTAGGAACTCAGACTAATCAAAGTTTCTTCTTGTTACATCCTGCCACCGGGTTGCTCTGTTGGTAGAGCACTGCTCTGCAGTCTGTGAGTTCCTGGGTTCGATTCCTAGCACCAAAAAATGGAAGAAGGACTTGGCAATCCACTCCCCAGGGAATCCCCAAACAATCAGCCAATAAAAACCCTATGAGGGTCCCTATGAGTCGGACACCACTCCATGGCACCTAACAACACCAACAACGTCCTACCGTGATGATTATCAAGCCCAGGAAGTTATGTGTGTTTAATTTTGCTTTGGCAGCTTGATGCCGTTTGGTAGTCTCTGTTCTAAAGCATTCAGTACAACCTGAAAGGATCTACATTTTCCAAAGTTGTATTTACCTAAATAATACTAATACTAGGTTTCTCTCTCTCTCTCTCTCTCTCTCTCCCTCTCTCTCTCTTTTAAGTGCTAGGAATTAAATCCAGTGTTCTTGCGTGTACTAGGCAAGCATTCTACCACAAAGCCACATCCCCAGCCTGTTAACTAATTAAAACATCTTAGGGAAATATAGTCTTTAAAATGGAAGTTTTAGTCAAAATGATCAAATTATTTTTACTGGATGATTATCCACCCCTACTTCATAGACTTCCTTCTTTGCATTCACTGTGTCATCCAGTGGCCAGAAGGACTGAATGATTAAGGAGCTAGATGACTACTTGTAGTTATAGATAGATCTCCATACACAATTCTACAAAAATTACTTCAATTACCTTGGTTTTCATTGATATAACTCCAGTGAGAATTCCAGTCACTCTCGATAAAGTCCTTAGGTAAATCAGACAGGCAGAAGCAGTCTTACAAAACCCATGAATTGTGGAAAGGTCTTTTTTTATTCATGAACTACATTCTTTTTTATTTTACTAGATCATAAAATATATTAAAATAATTTTCTAATAAGCTGTATCTGAATTATGTACGTGTTGGCATAAGGCCTAAAAATTTTGAGAAGCTAAATTTTGTTGAGAAAATTTTTATTCCCTGACCATGAAATCTCTTCAGACTGTTGAACATTAAAATTGAGCAATCTTTCTTTAAAATAGCTATCTAGAGCAAGGAAAGGTGATATAATACAGCCTCCACCAACTCGCTGAGAAAAATTGATCTACTTTGTCTATCAATTCAGCTGAAGGGAATAGTGTAATGTCATTGTCACTATATTTGTCTGCCACAAAGACCATCTGATCTGAAAGAATCTCATAAAAAAGCTGAAATTGGGTGCCTTATTGTGGCCTAAAAGTACAGTTTTGTGGACACAAGATTCAAAGAACTCTTTCTCTAGTGTAAAAATTCTCTCCTATGTTGGTCCTTTTGACATCCAACACCTTGGAAAGCTTAGTAATTTTTATAATTCATAAATTGCCTGTAAGTTGAACTATTTTATTCTATGCAATGATGTTTTCCTGCAATTTTCCCTAGCATGCATGTATGGAACATTGCATGAATGTCATATATTTCTAAGTAAACTATTTCTGCCAAATTAGAAAATAATCTGTATTCATCAGTTCTGGGTATTATAACGGAATTACCATACACAGACCAAAAGTAACAGCAACAACAACAAGAAAAAAAAACAATTATTTCTCACACTTTTGGAAAGTGGAATTTCAAGGTGAAGTGCCAGCATGATTGAGTTCTTGGTAAACTCCCTCTTCTTGTTTTGTATGTGGTCATCTTATTTCCTCAGATGGCAGGGAGCAAATTTTCTTGTGTCTCCTCCTAAAAGTGTACTAATCCCATTTATGAGAGCTCGACCTTTATGACCTTATTGATCACCTCCTAAAGCCCTCACATAGTAATATTTTCACATTGGGGATGAGGACTCTGACATAAAAATTTGAGGGGAAAAACAAGCATTCATTCCATAGCATAATTCCAGCAGGAGCAAACTAAATATCTATTTTCTACATCTATTGGTTACAGAAATAATTTAACTATATTAGGAGGAAATAAATATTTCTGAGTTTGGCAGACAGTGGATAATTTTCTTTCTATAGCTATTATCCATTTCCTGCTACCTGACTGACAGTCTAGTCTGTTGTGCATTATGAGATATGAAGGTTCAACTTATTTATGTATTTCTATGTTTGTTTTTTTAATATAGGAAACTTTCTTGTGGGAACAATGCTGAAGTAAACTGATATTTAAACCAATTCTAACCCTTAGTTGCTATCATCTTGCCATTGGGTAAAGTTCTAATTATAATATAAAAGTTAATTTCTCTTCTGCACTGCACTGCACATTGGGTGTCTCTTCTGGATCTGCTTTCTGCCCAATACTTTTCTTGTATCTCATTGAACTAAATTGGAAAACATTTGTATAGGAATTTTTTTTTTCTCTTTGTTTGGTCTATTTAAATTTTTGCTCTTCTTCTTTCATCTTCACTTTCTATTTTAGCATTTGGTTTGTTAAAGTCCATGATGCTGAACCATGTGCCTCCTTTTCCTAAACCCAGTTTCTGAAAGCACAAGCTCAGCTAGGACTTTTGTGTTCTTGTTAGCCTGAGAGGATGCTATGGGCAAACATGTGCTGGGAGTCAGCTCACCTGGGCTTGGGAAAACCATATATGTACATCTTTTTCCCAGCTGTATTTTCAATGACTTCATTTTGGTAGAATTGCTCATGGTTGGAGTACTTACATCAGAAATATTAGAAAACAATACAAATCAGAAACTTCTCTATGGAGAAGTAATGTGTTTGGGGCGGGAGGCAACCATGGGATATGGAGTCTATTTTTTCCATGTATTTCTGACTCCCCAAATCAAGAATAGCAATCTTAGTGTCTTTTAGCATCCTACAACCTTGCCTTCCTCAACAGCCTAAGCTATTATCCAAATACTTTTATTATGTCAAGTATATTTTTAATATATTCAAAAAATAAATTCTAAAAAAGATCTACACGGTGTTAAAAGATATGTGCAATAAAAAAATTTTAATTTTGATAGTTATGTCAAATTGTCCTGTAATTTAAAATATTCCTATTCTATTGATAGCACAGTAAACAGCAAATTTACTTCCTAAAACCCACACAAAATTTAGATATTACTAAGTATTATTTAGCCATTAGGAAAAGTGATAAATAGCATATTCTTTTGGTTTATATATTTTTCAAAAAAGATACATGAACTCTTCTTATGTATTTATTGAGGATGTTAGGTGCCATTGAGTCAGGCCTGACTCAGCAACTTTGTGTAAAACAGAATGAAACTCTCACTGATTCTGTGCCAGGCACACAATCTTTTTTACGTTTAAGCCCCTTGTTCCAGAGCTGTGTCAATCCATCTAATTGAGGGTCTTCCTTTTTTGGTTGACCTATCCACTCTACCAAAAATGATACCCTACCCCAGGGATTAGTCCCCTCTGACAACATGTCCAAGATACATAAGACGTAGTTAAGCCATCCTTGCTTTCAAGGAGCACTCCGGTTACACTTTTTCTAGGATAGCTATGTTGGTTCTTTTGGCAATACTTGTTATATTCGATATTCATCTCCAGCAATACAATTCAAAAGCATCAACTTTTCTCTTGTTTCTCTTATTCAATGTCTAGCTGTCACAAATGTATGATGTGACTGAAAATACCATGACATGAGTCGGGCATACCTTCGTCTTCAATATGGCATCTTTACTTTTCAACACTTTAAAAAAGTCTTTTGCAACAACTTTTCCCAATGTAATTCATCTTTTGATGTCTTCACTGCTGCTTCCATGGTAATTGATTATAGAACCAAGTAAAGCAAAATCTTGAACAACCTCAATCTTTTTTCCATTTATCATGAAGTTGCATATTGACACCATTGTAAGGATTTTTGTTTTGTTGATGTTGTGGTGTGAACCATAGTAAAAGTTGTGTTCATTCATCTTCATCAGTAAATATTTTAAATGTTCAGTTTTAGCAAGTAGAATTGTGTCATCTGCATAACAGAGATTGTTAAGAAGTCTTCCTCCACTCATGACGCTATATTTTTTCATAAATCCAGCTTCTCAGATTATTTGCTCAGCATAGAGACTGAAAAGGTGTACATCCCTGATGCACACCTGTCTCAACTTTAGGCCAGGCAGTGTTTTCTTGTTGTCTTTGAACAACTGCCTACTGGTCCATGTACATATTTCTCATGACTACAATTATGTACTCTGGTATTCCCATCTTCACAATGTTATCCATAGTTTATAATAATCCACACAGTCAAATGCCTTTGCATAGTCAATAAAACATAGTTGGCATCTTTCTGATATTCTCTGCTTTCAACTAATATCTATCTTACATCAGCAATGACGTTCATATTTCCATGCCCTCTTCTGAATCTAGCTTGATTTTCTGGCAGTTTTCTGTCAATATACTGATACATTCACTTTTGAATCATCTTTGGCAAAATTTTGCTTGCATATGATATTAATGATGTTGTTTGATAATTTCCACATTTTATTGGCTCCCCTTTCTTAGGAATAGGCACAAATATGGATGTCTTCCAATCAGTTGGCCATGGAGCTATTTTCCAATTCTCTTGACATAAACAAGTTAGTACCTCTAGTGTTGCATCTGTTTGTTGAAAATATCTCTACTGGTTTTCCATCAATTCCTGGAGCCTTGGTATTTTTTGCCAATTCCTTCAAGACAGCTTCCACTTTGTCCTTCAGTACCATTGGTTCCTGATCACATGCAACCTCTTGAAATGGTTGATCACCCACCAATTCTTTTTTGTATAATGACTCTATGTTTTCCTTCCAACTTCTTTTGATGTTTCCTACCACCTTTAATGTTTTCCCTGTGGAATCCTCCACTGATGCCATTTGAGAGTTAAAGTTTTTCTTCAAGTCCTTAAGCTGATGAAAAACAGAGCATGTTCTTCCCTTATGGTTCTCTATTTGCAGCTCTTTGAACATGTCCTTAGAAGATTTAATTTTGTCTTCTTGAGCTGTCCTTTGAAATCTTTTGTTTAATTCTTTAACTTCTTCATGTCTTCTTTTTACTTTAGCTATTCAAGGTTCAAGGAAATGTTACAGGGATTTTTTTTCTTTTATTGATATATAATTTGGTCTTTTCTTTTATTCCTGTCTTTTTAATAACGTTTTGTTTTCCTCATGAATGATGTCTTTAATCCCATGCCACAACTTCATCTAGTCTTCTGCCATTAGTGTCTAACATATCAAACCTGTTCTTGAGGTGGTCTCTGAACTCAAGTAGGATACAGTCAAGGTCATACCTTGGCTCTCATACACTTGTTCTAATTTTCTTCAGTTTCAGTTTGAACCTGCATATGAGTTGATGATCTGTTTTAACTTTTGATACTGACATTTTCCATTATGTCTTTCCATAAATGTAGTCAGTTTGGTTCTGAGGTATATTCCATCTGGTGAATTTAATGTGCATAGTAACCATTAGGTTGGTAAAAAAAACATGTATTTAAAATGAAAAGGTCATTGGTAGAACAAAATTCTATCATGTGATCTCCAGCATCGTTTCTGTTACCAAGGCCTTATTCTCCAACCACTGAGCCTTCATTGTTTCTAAGCTTTTGTATTCCAGTCACCACTGATTATCAGTACATTCTGATTGTGTATTTGGCCTATGTCAGATTGCAGGAGTTGGCAAAAATCTTCCCTATGTTCATTTGTAGCCTTAGTGGTGCACACATGAATTTGAATAATAATCATATTAATTGGGCTGCCTGGTAGACATATGGATATTATTCTATCACTGACAGCATTGTATTTCAGGACAAATCTTAAGATGTCATTTTAAATGTTAATGCAACCCATTACTCCTTAATCTGTCATTCCAAGCATAGTAGACCACAGGATTATCTGATTCAATATAGCCCTTTCCAGTCCTTTTTAGCTCACTGATGCCTAGAATATTGATATTTATGTGCCTCATTTCTCTTTTGATGATTTTTAACTTTCCTACATTCATACTACCAACATTCCACATTCCAGTTATTCATGGATGTTTACAGTTGTTCCACCTCATTTTGAGTCATGCCACATCAGCAGATGGAAGTCCCTGGGACTTTACTCCATTTCCATGATTAAGGTCAACTCTACTTTGAGGAGGCAACTTTACCCCAGTCATTTTTTGACCTTCTAATCTGAGGGGCTCATTTTCTGGCATTATATCTGACAGTGTTTCTCTGCTATTTATAGTGTTTTCAATAGCTAATTGTTTCAGGAGTGGATTTGCCATGTCCTTCCTAGTCTGTCTTAGTCTGGAAGCTCAGATGAAACCTGTCTACCTTGGGTGACTCTGCTGTTTTCTGTAATGCCAGTGGCATAGGTTCAGCATTACAACAACACATAAGCCCTCACAGTATGGTAAACTGACAGACACATGTGGGGATACATTTATTAGTCATTTTCTATTTGTTTCTATTACATTGTTCTTAATGTCTAGCATTTTCTTTTCATTCTTAGTATTTCTATCTCTGCTTACATTACTAATGTGTTCTTGTACGTTGCCCACTTTTTCCATTAGATCTCTTACCATGTTAGTCATAGTTATCTTCAATTCCCATTCCGATAATTCCAAAATCTCTTCTGTATCTGAGTCTGATAGTGATGCTTGGCTTACTTCTTCAGACAGAGTTAATTGCCTTTTAGTATTCTGAATAATCATCTCTTAAAAGGCAGACATCATGTGGCATAAAAAAGGATAAATAGTTCTTCAGTGTGAGGCTTAATCATTGTCTTACTGTAGTTAGACTATATTTACTGTTGGTGTATCTGTAGGTGTCAAAGACTAAATTTCCTGTAGTGATTGTGTTTTTTTCCCCCTTTTGTCTTTTTATCTCCTTAGAAACTCTTTAAACAGGGCTTAGCCTCAGAGATATTCCATATGTAATTCCCTATTATTATATAGGACCCTAATTGATGTGATAGTGAGGTGTAGGCAGAAGGAGAAATATTCTGTAATCCTATAATTAGGCTTTGGCTGGGTTTAGCTCAGTTGGCACAGTGCTGTTCCACACTTTCTGAGGACCCAGGTTCCATCTGCAGCACTGCAAAAATGGGAGGACATTGCAATCCACTCCCAAAACAATCCTGAAACAATCAGCCACTGAAAACCCTATGGAGAGTCTCTATTAGTCAGACCCAATTCTGTGTGCCTGGGACTGTGACCTTTGTATGTGCTGCCCACCTTTCTTCCACACTTAGGGGAGAAGAGAAAGCTAACAGAGACTGGGGCTGGGTAGCACCCTTCCCTGAGGTAGTCAGGCTTTGCCATAACTCAAATCGGTTAAACTAGCCAAAGAGTTTCTTTAAGAACAGAATTGGGGTCATTCGCAGCAAAATGGATGGAATTAGAGAAAATTATTTTAAGTGAACGAACACAAGCTCAGAAAGAGAAACAACACATGTTCTCACTCATATGAGAGAGCTGACTAAAAATTACAAGAAGGAAAAATCCTACTCAAAGGTCAGATCACATTAAAAGGGGGGGAGGGAAGATAAGAATGAGGTCAATACAAATGAACTAAAAATCACATGTAATTGTTCTAACAAGATAGAAACAAAGACTACTACAGGAAAAGTTTCTATCTTAAACAGAAATGGAACCCAAGGACATATAGAAAAATACTATATAGTAAAAGATAGAGAAGACTTGGATGGGAAACTTAGATAGGAAGGGGGGAGGGGGGAAACATAGAGGAGAGTAGAGGGTAACCTATATGAATAATGCTTATCAAATTGCATATATGAAAATTGTCACAACGAAAAGCATGTCAAAATGAATCACATTATGATGTACATTAAAAATGTATATAAAAAAAAAAAGAACAGACATTTGTAAGAACAGAGGCTATAAGTGTGTGTCAAAATTGGTACTTGTCTGCTCCACATGCACAAGGAGAATTTTCTCCATTTTTCCCAATGAGAATCTGGTGAGACTTCACAGGAAATCTAATTTATTCTTTGTGTCCACCTGTTCAAGCTATTGACCATTTTCAGCTCCCCACTTTCTCTGTTCCCCCCACTGGAGTTGTCTCACAAGCAGTGTTTCTGATGTGGGGACTGCTAGGGTCAGATACCTTACAGGCTTCTCACTATGGTAAGAGCAAATCTCTACAAGGCTAACCTGGGAATCTGGCATCAGAGGAACTCTTCCTATAAAGGTAGGAGCTGCTGTCCTCTACTGGGAGATTATTCTTTTTGATAATATCCAAATTATCGTAACTTGCATCAGATATACTTTGCAATTGGATTTAATTAGCTGCTAAATAAAGATGTATATGTTTCAGCAACAATGACAACACGTTTTTAGATACTGGTTTTGGGGATCTGGGCTAATCCTATCAATGTATTTAAAATGAAAGACAAATGCACTTGAAATCATTAACTCTGCTTATATATTTTTCACATTGGACATATTAAATTTCAAACAGTATAGAACAGATGATCTGAATTATAGTTTTTAATTTAAGTCATTTTCATTACTTTATTCTAGCATGTTACTGACATTCAGTGTGGGCACTTGTCTCACTTAGTATTCCCTGTGAAACCAACACAAAAGATATTAAGGGTAAAAGTCTTAAAACATGATGCATTTAGTAGACTTTTAATTTGTAAAGGATAATAGAACTTGTTACAATGCCATTCCTTCTTTTTTAAATTTACAACTACATGAATGAAATGTTATCACACTTGAATGCCAAAAAAAAGAAGCAGCATTGTTAAATAATGGTAACTTAATGGTTAGACAGGAGAAAGTATATGAAACAAAACACTGTAAATTACTAATAGTTGTGACTTTAGTTGACATTTTTGTGGTTCAGTTTTCATCTTATTCAATTTTTATATGTTGCCATATTTTCTCTAAAAATCTTAAAACATACACTTATTTGACATTATGAAAAAATATTTAGAGAGCATCCTGTTATGTAACAGCTGCAGTATTCAATTTCTAGCACTTTAACAGTCATTAAAATTAATAATAGTTATATTCAATAAAGAATGTAAAATGAGCACACACAAGCTTGAACTGCTGACACAGTTTGAGTATGGGACTGATTGCAAAAACAGTTAATACATAAGTCCCAGAGCATCCTAAAATGCTGGAGAACTATGCACCCTCCAGCAAAAATGACAATTGAATCTATCCAGTAAAATTTAATAGAGAAATGTATAAATTATACCATAAAACAAGGTAGGAAACATTTAGTACTTTTACAAAACTAGGGGGATAATATCTCAGAAGAAGAAATATTTTAATGAAGTGAAAGAATAGTGGTCTAGGATAAATATTGGATGAAGGGAGAAATACATGCAAAAGAGGCATTAAAGAAAAATGTCATACCAAATATGAAGATTATCACTTGTATCAAGGTATATTTTAAGCAGGATAGAGTCATAAAGTGAAATCATTAAGGCAGATTGGGGTCAAATGGACAAGTTCTATATGCCAATGTGAACCATATCTAGATGTCATAGAACATTCTAGAGAAATTTTAAGCATGAAATTATTTCATTCTCACTCCAGAAACATAACTTTGGTATCTTCCCAGAAAAATGGTGGGAAAGAAGAATGATTAATTAAGGGAAGTCAATTGAGAAGCATGTATATGAATAACTCTGAGAGAGGTTGAATATTTTGTTCCCTATAGACTAAAGAACTCTTTAGATTAGGATATATTTCTAAGCGCTTTATATCAGCTAGGTAATTAAAATCTTTTAGAGTTTTACATAAGTAATCATATTGCCAAATTCAAGTATAATTGATTACTGAACATGAATAAAAATTTTCCAACTTTTAAATGTTTGGTATGTCGTTTTCATTATTTGTTTTAATGGAGATCGTATTCTAAGTAGTGGATCTGAGAGGAGAGCTTAGTGTGGGGTGTTGTTCAGAGACTATTTCTCAGGGTTACTCAGTTGAATAATTTGCTTTCCCATAATTGTTTTCTCTTTTCTACTGAAACCATCCTAGTCAGTTTTGGGTAAAAAAAAATGATTTTTACTTTTTCTGCATTGCTTTCATTTTCTTTTGTTGCTGTCAGGTGCCATAGAGTCAGGTCTGACTCATAGCAACCCTGTGTACAAAAGAACTAACACTCTGACACTGTGCCATGCCCTACATTATGTTAGTTCTCTGCTATTCATAGAATTTTTAATGGCTCATTGTTTCAGGATTGTTTCAGAAATGAGTTTCCATGTCCTTCTCCCATTTTTGCAGTGCAGGGGATCAAACCCAGGGCCTTAGAGAGTGCAGAGCTGCATTCTACCAACTGAGCTAAACCTTAACCCTATCCTTAACTTTAGTTACAGATAGACCTAGAACTTTGCCAGTAGTAGTAATAACCTGTAATTTAAGCTGTTTGTTGGTTAACATTTGGTAGGGGAAGATGGTTGCAATTAAGACCACACAAAAACCAAATCAGGAAGTTATCTTAATCACACACAATTGATAATCCTTTTGTAAACATCAATTTTGATGTCTTAGGAACTCTAGGGTGATAGTTCACCTGTGTTCTATAGTCAGAACAAGACCTATCTCTAATTTCATTTGCCATTCTGTCTATAAATTTGTGGGGTTTGGGATTTGTTTGTTAATTTTTGCCATATACTGTAAATGGTATGGGGACTGATCTTAGAAGGTTAGTCTTGGTTTTACACATACTGAAACTACTAGTAAAAATAATTACTATTCAACCACCACAGTTTCAATATTGTTAACTTTGCTTTGGCCTCTTGTCATTTCTGCCAACTATCATTTTTTGAGTTGTTTTTATTTTTAGTTCCTGAATGTAAAGCGTTTTCCCTTACTTTCCATATTCACTCTTGAATATGTTTACGTGACAATTCTATGCAAATTGTACAATGTGGTTTCAATGGTTCACTGATTTTTATCTACTCCAGCTTGTATTTCATGAATTCCATTAATATTTATTCAAGGAAGGAAGCTAAATTTTTAGCATTCCCCTTATTTTCTTTTACTCAGAAAGCAAGGAAAAGTCATATTTTAAAAATACACAAAGTATATAGACTATTAAAATGGGTTTATATTTATTTTATTGATCTTGGCCATTCTTACTGGTGTAAGGTAGAATCTCAGAGTTGTTTTGATTTGCATTTCCCTAGTGGCTAGGGATATTGAGCATTTTTTCATGTGTTTCATGCCTTTACAGTTCTCTTCATTTGAGAACTCTCTGTTCAGTTCCTTTTCTCATTTGTGTACTGGGTTATTTGTTTTCTTGGGAATTTTTTTCTTGAGTTCTTTATAAATTCTGCAAATTAGACCTCTGTTTAATGTATAAGATGTGGAGATTTTTTTCCCATTCAGTGGGGATTTCCTTGACTCTACTAATTGTTTCCTTTGCTACACAGCTTTTTAATTTCATGTAATCCCTTTTATCTATTCTTGTTGCACTATCTTGAGCAATTGGAGTCCTATTAAGGAAATATTTTCCTATGCCTATATGTTGGAGTGTATTGCCTACCCTATCTTCTATTAATTTTAAAATAAACAACAACTAATGTTGGCAAGGTTGCAGAGAAAAGGGAACCCTCTTACACTGCTGGTGGAGCTGTAAATTAGTCCACTTTGGAAATCAATATGGATGTATCTTAAAAAATTAAAAGTAGATCTCCCATATGACACAGCTATAACAGTATTGGGAATATACCCAAAGGGAGATGAGTCATCATACCATAGAGGCACCTGCATCTCCATGTTCAATGCAGCAATTTTCACAATAGAAAGGATATGAAATCAACCAAGTGTCCATCAACAGGAGAATGGATTAAAAAAAACTATGGTACATATACACAATGGAATACTACACAGCAATCAAAAAAATGAAATAATGTCATTTGCAGCAAAATGGATGGAAGTGGATAAAATTATTTTAAGTGAATGAACACAAACCCCAAAAGAGAAATACCACATGTTCTCACTCATATGTAGGAGTGGAATCAAAATTAAAATAAGGAAAAAATCCTATACAGAAATCAGAACATAATAAAAAGCTAAAGTCAACGTAGCAGAGAAGGGACAATTTAGGGATTGAATATAAGGAGGGAGGAATCTAGCAAAAGGAAGAAATGATGGGAGAAGAAAAATGGGAAAGAGGGACAAGGAGGAGTGAGGAATGAGAGAAAGGGTGACCTCAAAGTAAACAGCCCAACTTTAATAGTTCTGGAAATAATTATAATAATACCAATAATACCAAAGAATGGTAGTAATACAAATGAACTAGAAAATTCATGTAATATTATTGACAATGTAAAAATATATATCACTACAGAAAAAGTTATGACTTTAAATAGAATTGGGATTCAAGGGTATATAAAAAATATTCCCACAAAAAAAATGCAAGTGGAAGAGAGGCTTTGGGGGAGGGGATCGGGGGAGGAGATGCATGAGAGGGTAAGGGGGAAATTATCTGTGCAATGTACAATGAAATGCATTTATGTAAATGTCACAATAAAATGCATGTCAGAATGAAACACATTAAGTTATACATTAAAAATTTCCAATAAAAATGGGCTTATATATCATTTTGCCATATAAATTGATACCTCAGAAAAATCAAGATATATTTAAAGCAGCTAAAAAATGAATTATTTTTCATTTGTATGATTGTTGCTAACTTTATATCCCAATTTTACCTAACAAAAACAAGGTCTTAATAAAGGATTAAATTATACATACATAAACAGATCTGTGAGCTACACATAACAATCAATTTTGTTATGCCAAAACAACTGTAGAAAGTTTGATAATTCAGTCAAATGTTTCATTTAATTTCAATAAAATTCTTTTTGCAATATCTTCCTAAATAATCACCCTTGCCAGGCACTGTGGCACAAACCTGTAATCCCAGTTACTCAAGAGTTTGAACAGGAGGATATTGAGTTTGAGGCCAGAGGAAGCCTGCATATCTTAGTGAGAACTTATCTCAAAAGAAAAAAATTTAAAAAGAGTCTGAGAGGTGCATCTCGGTGATGGAAAACCCTAGGTTTAGGCTCCTAGTACCAAAAAAAATAATAATAATTTTATGAATGCACATTCCAAGATTATAACACTATATATGATTTGAATGGATAAATGAAAATTTATAAAGCATTGACAAAGATATTGAATTATTGAAATTCTTATACATTGCTAGTAGCTATATTAAACATAAAACAATATAGAGGCGTTTGACAATTTCTAAAAAAATAAACACTTGCCTTTCAACTCAAGTATTCCAGTCTCACAGATTTAAGACAAATAAAATAACTAAGACTCTTCACAGTATTAAAAAAATGAACACTCCAGACGCTTGCCAAACATTGTGGCATCATCATATAATCATCATATAATAGAATATTGTGCAGAAATACAAAATACTATAAAAACACAGAGAAAGATACAAAACCAGAAAATAGTAATACTTGCAACATCAATTAATGTAAAAATAAGTATACTGAGCAAAATAAGCCAGACTCATGTAGAAGCTTATATTATGATTGTAATCATACAAAACCCTAGAGCTGCAAATGGATGAAAATCAATCTATAATGAAAAAAGTTACCTCGTGGTTACTGGGAGGCAGGGGCATTGAGAAAAATGGGCTTTAAATGGACATGTAAAAAGTCTGTAGAAAAAGGATGATACATATCTTCATTGAAGCAGTGATTTCATGGGTTTGTATATCTAAAAAACTCATCAAATTGTAAATTCTGATTAATATATTTCTGTGTGTGCATATATATACTTATACATATCTCAGTATAGTTGATAACACACACAATTCATATATATAGTATGCATAATAATGTGGCCTCCTTTTGGAAAGACTGCTCATGTAAATTTAAAGTGTTGTTAGGTGCCATTAAGTTGGATGCAACTCATAGCAACCTTATGTACAACAGAATGAAACACTACCCAACACTGCCCCATGTTTGGCACTGTGTCATTGCTTCTCTGCTATTCCTGGGATTTCAGATAGCTGATTGTCTAAGGGTTGCTATGGGACTGGGCTGCCAAGTCCTTCTCCCATTTTTATGGTGCTAGGGATTAAACCCAAGGCCTCAGAGAGTACTGAGCAGCACTCAATCAACTGAACTAAACCCCAGCTGACTATCTCTAGGGAGAACACTCAAGACATAGATCTAAATAGCAAGTCTGAAGATGAGAATGAGCTCCAAATAGTACGTCAAAAGAAGAAGGCCAATTGACCTGAAAGAGGCATATCAAGTTGGAGTTTGGGGAGTTTAGTGAAAAAAACATGATTCCCTTAATTTAACCAGTTTACCAGTTTACCAAACAGTATTTTATTTTTCTTGAATAAAATTCCTCAAGTTCTAGTTTTCCCCAAAATTTCACTTAGCTTTAAAGGTGACCATTTAATACCATGAGGTGACATTCTAGATGTAATAAATTAAATAAATAAATACCAAAATAAAATTGTATTTTCCTGCTGAGGCAGGAGGATTTCGAGTTTGAGGTTAGCCTGGGCTATATAGTGAGACTGGTTTGAAAAGTAATACAAAAACATTGTTCTTCAAACAGCACTTTAAAAAGTCTCTGTAATTGCAAAATACACAACTAGTTTAAATTACACATTCAATATTTAACTGGTTGATTACATACATACCACTGAAACTGAAGATGTTCACATGAGATTTACAAAACTGAGTTGCAATATCTTATTAACCTGAAACATTGATGTACACATTGGGGGTAATTCAGATCTTAAATTATCAGGTGCTCAGGAAGAAAACAGTTTAGCCAATAAAATATAAGCAAACCATGTTTACATAAAACAAACATTGCCTTTTTGATATAACTTAAAATTTTAATAACATTCCACAATTTGAGCAAACATACATCACATAAAAACTTTTGGGGAATATGAAATTTAATTTCATTTTCACTGCTCTATTGAATCTGAACTGCTCAGTGTTCACCTGCTCAGAAATTTCTGGTTTGTTGATTTAAAAGCTTTTAACCTTTGAAATTTATTAAATAAAAATTTTATTATGTAGGTCCAAAAGAAGATTTGATTATTTTTTTAAAATATTCATTGCCTCAGTTACATTTATAATTTAAGATGTTCAGATTTTTTAAGTTCTTAGTTTTTAATTATTTAGAATTATAATGTCAAAACATGAACTTGATCAGTGATCTTTAACCTGTAGCTTTCTGTTTTCTTCTATTCAGTTTTCATGTCTCAGACTTTGAAATTTCTTTTATGATATGAGATACTAATTTACTTAATAGGTCATAACTAACATAAATGGATTATTTATTGCTTGCATCCATTTTTCATGGCAGATAAAATTCAGCTTCTTGAGTAAATAATAAATAAATAAATAAATAAATAAATAAATAACTGTATACATAAATAAAGATCTAACAAAAAAGATGTAAGAGAAAAAATAAGTGTTTATTCTAGGAGATAAGTAGTAAGAACCAGGCACATAGATGCATTGCAAGATGAATATTGTTGCTGTTGTTAGGTGCCCTTGAGTTGGTGTCTGACTCAGCAACTCTATGTAAAACAGGCTTCTCTGCTATTCATAAGGTTTTCAATGGAGGACTGATTTTGGAAGTAGGTTGCTGAGTCCTCCCAAGGGCACAGTTTCTGGTGTTCCCAGACAGTCTCCCATCCAGGTACTAACCAGGCCCGACTCTGCTTGGCTTCCAAGATCTGAGGGGATCAGATGCCATGGTGTTATAGCTGCAGGCAAGATGAATATGTGTTATCTTTAAAATTAAAATTTGTTATTTATGTGTGTATATTGTTACCACATCACCTATGAAAATTAGAGACTGAAAGAAACTTTTATAAATGAAATGATGTATAAAATGGATGAAATTAGATTCAAAGCTAAGTTTTTATGGCCCCAGAACTCTTTTCTTTGTGTCACATTGCCACTAGATGATTTAATGTCAAAAGCAACTCATTAATTTGTCTTTTGTTATTATTCTTCCTTAGTTTTATGTGTCAATGGGTACTGAAAAGTTATAACAGAATCATTCATGGAGACCATTCATGAGCACTTCTTTTTTAGCAACATGGAAGAACCTCAAAAAGTGGTTACTTTCAGACTGCTTCAGCTAACCATAAATCATTGAATGACTGCCTCTGTTTCATTCACATCCAATTATATGGAACAATAGTAAAAATGATATTAAATTATAGGAGCTCGGCTCCGGCTCCGCTATGGCCTTGCCCTGACACCAGTAATGTCCTAGGACCCTTGGGGTTAGGGTAAGAGCCAGGCTGGTGAAGCCAAAGGAAGGACTTCGGGAGCCTTCTTAGCAAAACAGGATAGGAACTTTTATTGAGTTACTCCTCCAAAGAGGAGCAACCAGTAAGCAGCCTTTTAAAAGTGACAGCTCAGAAGCTAGCAGCACAGAATGCTGCTGCTTCAATGGTGCTACAGCTTTAAGATGTTATGCTAATCAGCTTTGGTGGTGTCTGGATGGCACTGGAGGTCTGCTGGTCTTGCCTCTCAAAGCTCGCCTTCTTTCTCCCCTCCTTCCCAATCTTGGGAGGAATGGGGGAGCTCTTCGTGTCTTGCTAGGTGACTTCAGCTCTTCAGGGCCCCTGAGGTTGACACAGAGTCTTGCTTGAAGGTCTGCCACAGTATTAGGGTGTGTTGGTTCAAGGTGATGGAGAACAGGTGACAACAAGAGGGGGGTGCTTAGGGGTGGTCAGTGGCCTGCTTATATGGCTTTTGGGAAAAGGGAGAATGCCAGGAGGTAGTCAATCAGAGTGCATTCCCTGACAGGTATGTCAGTTTACCTGTCATACCTGCCAAGAGGGGCAGTTATTTAAAGAAGGCGAATTTGGGACACAACTTAGAAAGGTGGGTTACTCATGGACCAGGCCAATCAGTAGGCTTTCCTTATTGACCAATCAAGGAGGTCCTGATGGCCAAACAAGGTGGAGATGGCTGTGTCACAGCTGGCCTGGTCAGGGGCCATCTTTGATCATTTGATGGGAGGGGTAGGAGTGAAGGACCAGAATGGAGGCCAAGGGTTACTGGCCCTGGAGAATAGATGTTGGTCCTCCAAGCAGGCCAGAGTGGTCCCTACCACTGTGGTCCTCTCCATCCCCTGGGGCTCCCATGCCCTGCAGGATAGATGTTGGTCCTCCAGGCAGGCTATATAGGCCCCTACCATGGTGGTACTCCCTAGGAATCCCAACACTAAATCCCAACACTAAATATTAACAGGAACCTTGTGATTTCTAATCCTTACCCCTCCTCTCACCACCTTAAGAAAATTATACATTTTTCCTCTTAGTGTATGAAGGATTCAATAACAAGGAAATTGGGTGTCAAATTTGGATTAAGTAGAGGAATAGAAAGAACAAAAATTAACTAATTCATTGCAAATCAAAAAGTTTTGCCAGGAAATGTGCTATAATTCTAGGAAGGCAGGAGAGGATAGAGTACAGGTGGGGGAAGTTATAATGCTGAAAGAGCCATTAAGGCACAGACAGATAAACCTTGGAATTTGAGAAGTATATGGGGAATCTACTAGTTGATAAAGGAGATTTGAATAAATCTCACATATCATATCATTGATGTTCTGGATTATGGGACATTTGCATAACCTTCTCTGGCCACAGCCCATTTATAATATGGCAATACTTAATCCATCTGTGTAGATATAGACTTAAAATCTACTCAGAGATTCCGGTACAGCGAGGCTTTGTTGTTAGGTGCTGTGGAGTCATATTCCACTCACAGCAACTCTATGTATAACAAAATAAAACATTACCCAACACTGTGCCATGCGCGCAATCATCATTATGGTTAAACCCATTGTTGCAACCACTGCACAGTCTACATAGTAGAGGATTTTCCTTTTTTTTTTTTTTTTTGCTGACCTACCACTCTCCCAAATATGATGTCCTTCTCCCTTCTGACAACATGTCCAAAATACTTAAGAGGTATTTGAGCCATCCTTGTTTCCAATGAGAACTCAAGTTATACTTCTCCTAATGAAGCAAGACCTCAAAGAAAGACCCTTCTTACCCAGTGATAAGTGAGTAGAGTAGTTCTTTATTAAAACAATGCTTGTTCTGTTAAAGCACTGTTTGTTCAGATAAAGATTGTTTAACTTGTTAAGCATAATGTATGTCTAAATCATTGGGGAGGGCTGGGTTTTAGCTAAGTTGGTAGCATGCTGCTCTGTACTCTCTGAGGACCTAGGTTTGATCACTAGCACTGCAAAAGGTGTGGCAATCCACTCCTGAAGCAATCCCAAAACAATCAGCCATGGAAAACTTTATGAGGGGCACTATGAGTTGGATCTGACTCAACAGCACCTAACAACAGTAATAATAAATCATTTTGGTTTCTTAAAAATGACCTAGTAAATTCTGCTAATAACAGAGTTGTTTCAGTTTGATAGAACTGTTTACTACATATAATGTATACCTATTCGTTCTAACCTGGAGGAATTTATGTCCACCCCTTCTCTTCTTGAAAGTTTTGAGATATAACTGACTACCTGACCATCCTCTACCCACTTCTGTAACCTTGCTTTGTGTGTTTCCATATCCTTGTCACTTTTGTAAGACCTCTTTTCTCAAGCACCAGATAAGAGGTCTAAGCTTCCTTTGTTCAAAGCTCAGTCTTTGGAAAGGATTCCGCTGGGCCACATTCACCAGTGTAATAACACTCTCCTGAACTTACCTACAGTGTCTCCAGCCTCATTTGTTCTCTAACACTAGGGATATGTTGGTTCGTTTAGAAGTTCATTGTATATTTAATATTCATATCCAGCATCAAAATTCAAAAGCATCATTTCTTCTGCCCCCCTTATTCATTGATTTACTTTCACAAGCATATGATGTGACATAAAATACCATGGTGTGATTCAGGTGCACCTTCATCTTCTATGTGACATCTTTAATTTTCAACACTTTGTTGTTTTTAAGTGCCATGGAGTTGGACCCAACTCATAGCAACCCTATGAATAAAACTCTCCCCAACACTGTGCCTTTCCCAGCACTATTTAAGTGCTTCTCTGTTATCCATAGGCTTTTCAATGCAGATTCTTTCAGGAGTGGATTGCTAAGTCCTCTTCCTGGAATGCAGCACCCAGGAGGTCTCCTATACAAAGACTAACCAGGTCAACCCTGCTTAGCTTCTGAGATCAGGCAGGATCGGATGCCAGGGTCCTATGGCTGCAGACTTTCAACACTTTAAAGAGGTCTTTTGCCATAGCTTTTCCCAGTGCAATGCACCTTTTGATTTCTTAACTGCTGCTTCTGTTGGTGTTGACTATAGAACCAAGTAAAGCAAAATCTTGGACAGCCTCAATGATATATTCATTTATTATGAAGTTGCTTACCTACCCAGTTGCAAGGAATTTTGTTTTCTTGATATTGAGGTGCAATTCATACTGGAGGCTGTGTTCTTTGATCTTTACCAGCAAGTGTTTTAAATCATCTTCACTTTTGACAAAGTTGTGCCATCTGAATACTGCAGGTTGTTAATGACTCTTCCTCCAATCTGTAGGCCATGTCATTCTTCATAAAGTGCAGCTTCTCAAATTATTTGTTCCACATAGAGACTGAAGAATTACGGTGAAAAGACAGTCCTAATGTACACCTTTCCTCACTTTAAACCAAGCAGTGTTTCCTTCTCCTATTTGAATGACTGCCTTCTGGTCCATGTACAGATTTCTCATGAGTCCAAGGCTACATTGTAATGTATCTAGTTATCATTCCTGTGGATGTCCTGTAGTAATGAAAGTATACCACAGAAGGAAAAAAGGAGTGAAAAAATCTGTTTGTCCTAAATTATAGATAGGGGCACTCAAACTTTTGAAGCTTTTCAGAAAGAAAGCTTTTATAAACAAATGAAATATCTGATGATGGCTTATTTTTAATACAATATAAAACACTGTCAAGACACCATTCTGTCTATGGGAACTGTAGATTTCATTCAGTTTTATGTAGAGAATTTATTAAATAATCTATTACAAGTAAAACCTCTTACTACTCTTTGTGCCTGCAGCCATACCATTGTGGCATCCTATCCCGTCAGATCTTGGAAGCTAAGCAGGGTCCAGCCTGGTTAGTACTCAGATAGGAGACCACCTGGGAACATTTGATGCTGTAGGCTTGGAAGAAGGACCCAGCAACCCACTCCCAAAACACAATCAGCCATTGAAAACCCTACAAATAGCAGAGAAGCAGTAATAATACTGTTTTGCCTATTATACATAGGGTCACTATGAGTCAGATACTGTCTCAAAGGCAACTAACAACAACAACAATATTACCTTTTGTAAAACTATTCCTGATGCAATACCTTTTAATCTTTCAAATACATTTTAATAAATAAATTAATTTAAAAAATCACTATGTTGTTGTTAGGTGCCATCAAGTCGGTATCCAACTCATAGCGACCCTCATAGGGTTTTCAGTAGCTGTCTGTTTCGAGATTGCCTTGGGAGTGGATTGCCAGGTCCTTCTCCCATTTTTGCAGTGCTGGGAATTGAACTCGGGACCTCAGAAACTGCAGCGCAGCACTCTACTAACTGAGCTAAATCCCAGCCCACTGAATTATGTGCTCCTGAAATAAACATGACCTCAAAGCTGAACCCTACAGATTTGGTTCATAAAGTTTACAAAAAGATAAATAGATGAAAGAAATAAACAACTAGAATAGCAAAAAGTAAAGAAAGGGATTAAATGAATGCAGGTGGATAGGTGCAAAATATTCAACATTCTAAACCAGTATGTACTTGTCTCTCATAACAGAGAACAATAGATTTTTAATTGATGAGAAAAAATAATATAGTGAAATATCCATTTTTTTAAACTGGCATAAATGGATCAAATAAAAGCATATCAGGGCATCACATTTGAAGTCAAGTCACTACTTCTGGGATTTTATTTCAATGATATACCCTTATAAAATACAGCTTTGAGGGCAAAACCACTGTCTCCCATTTCACATAAGCAAGCTGGTATTCAGATGAGGCCAGAGATATATATGAGATGTGATTTAAAAATAAGGTAATGTTTAAATTTTTAAAAAGTTATTGTAGGAAAAGACACTTTGCCATTAATTCCCCTAAAAATATTGCCCCTGGCTTTGAACATTTATCCAATCATTCTTTCCACTTTCAGAAGCAATTCTGGAAGTCCTCTCTCTGTGTCTTTAGTTGCACTGTCGTGGCAGCCTCTATGTTCTTAATTGATTCAAAATACTTACCTTTCATGGTCATTTTGACTTTTGGGGAAGAGCCAAAAGTCACACAGTGACAGATCTGATGAATAAGGTGGATCAGGACACACCGTAATGTTTTTATTTGAATGAAATTACCATACTGGAGGCGACTTGTGACACAGAATATGGTCATGATGGAAAATGAAGCTTTGATGTAAATATACACCATATTTTTGGATGACATTGCATATATGTGTTCTCTCAGCCAGTTTGATATGCTCAATCACTGTCATATAAATCATTGCCAAACTAAAATTTTTCTTGAATTAAGTGAAATATGAAGAAACATTATGAATAACTCTGTAAAATAGACACAGTTGTATAAACCTAATTTTAAGACTTGTTTGAAAAATACCTAATAAAAATGTCAAAAAACATTCAAAAACATAAATCTTAATGTAAAAAACAAATACTACTTTTCCTACAAATACACAAAAAGCAGTAAATAGAAGTATGTCTTTCCTGAATGACTATTTGATAAATTGCTACAAATTACAAACTATTTCAGAAAAATATATGATACATTGAAAATTATTTCATTTTATTTTAATTCCACTTTAAAAACTAACATACTAAAAAAAGCATTCCAAAAGAATGAGGTGATCAATTACTGGAGTTATGCTCTGGGATCATATTCAAAGAGCAATTATTCTATATGTAAAAGGAATCATTACTTCTGTAGCTCTATGCTGATACTTCTTCAGACATACTGGGTTTATGCCTATTAAGTAGACATAAATCCACTAGTTTTTGCAAATATTTTGTCTATTTGTGAATTGATATTAGTGTTGATATAACAGATATCTAATATTCACTAAACTAAAAAAATTTTACTACACAACTTTTGTAACCCTAAAGATGATCTCCATTATAATGATGTAGGTTAAAGGTAAATTTATGAAGTAATATTTTATTATAATTATTCAATAATACTAGTTGTAAACATTAATGGATTTTACTGTGACAATAAAATAATATCTATAGTAACATATTTATTCTAATATTTCATTATCAATACCTGATTTTAGGAAGATTTTTGTTTTCCAAGAAATAATAGAAACAAATATTCTGAGATCTTCATCACTATATGAGACAGACACATTGAGTTCATGAGTTATGAGTAGTCACATGGGTCATTTCTTGTTTGCTTTTAATCATAATAGAATGACGATTTCAAAGATTCTGGAATAGGCCTAAAATCACTTTGTTAAAATATTTTACATATGATTTCAAATATAAAACCATGGCTTCTAACTTGACTCAAAAGCAAAATTCATTTATAACAAATGCAAACAAAACGGAGTAAAAGAACATTCTATGTCTGTTTCTTGATTCCTTGCTTCCTGTCTCTCTCTAGGAGGGCTGGGATTTAACTCAGTTAGTAGAGCGCTGCTCTGAGTTCTCTGAGGTCCCAAGTTCCATGCCCAGCACCACAAAAACGGGAGAAGGACATGACAATCCACTCCCAAGGCAATCCTGAAAAACAATCAGCCATTGAAAACCCTATAAAGGCTGCTATGAGTCGGACACAACTCTACAAAACCTAACAACAGCAACACCTCTCTCTGGAGTCACACAATACTCAAGGAAACTGCTATGGTTTAAATATTTCTCCCAGAAATTATGTGTTCAAAATATTTCTCCCAGAAATTATGTGTTCAAAACTTAATCACAATGCAAGATTACTGGGACCCTCAGGAATTAGTTAATGCTAGTTATGAAAGAACTTGTGGCTTTAAGTTTGATTTCTTCCTTTCTCAAAGTCTGTTTTCCTTTTATCTTCTGCAATGAAACAGTGCACTACAAAGATTCTTGCCAGATATGAGGCACTTCTCTGACTTCGCAGGCTTTAGCACTGTAAAAAATAAATCTTTTTGTTATAAATGATCCCATCTCAGGTATTCTTTGACAGTAGCAAAAAAAGACTAAAAGCTTATTGTTAGATCTCAGACTTATGTCTCAGACTTAAAATTCTCTAATAACATGGGGAGAGGAAGTGAAAAGTCCCCTGGTGAACACTGAGGGAATTGCAGCAGCACAATATACACTAGCTTGGTGAGAGGCAGTCAGGAAACTCAGGAGATTTCAAGGTGACTCAAAGACAAAATTGCTAGTTTATTCCATCAGAGAAGAACTGTGGTGCTACCATGCTATTTATGCTCTTCAACGACTTTGCCTGCTGACATTTCCTGCTGGAATAAAATCAGAACTTCCCCCATGTAGAAAAGAGAATGTCTACCTTCTGCTTTTGTGATGTGTCTTAGACCAGAGATGTGTTGTTGGAGTGACAGCTTATCTGCCAAATTATTAGCTACTGGCTCACTAATAGGAAAACAAAACAAAATGCAAAAACAGATCAGAGAAACAATGATGACAATAAATAATTTTGTTATGCTGCTTTTAATTTATAAAAGTGTAGTTAAAAATAAAGACTAAATATTCAAGCAACACAAAAAAAATTGGCATGATATATATGATCAAAGGACAACAACAAAACTCCAGTCAGATGACTTCAGTTTAAACAATTGAACCCAGAAAATAATGACATGAAATAATGTAATGACTAACATAAAATTGTACAGAAGGGTAAGTACAATTTAACAGACTGTAATGGGGGCGGGGGACACAAGAAGATTTATGACCTCATGAGAAAAGAGCACCAGAAAGTGCTCTCACTTCATCACTTTCTCAAGGCATGGCCCCACCCACCCCAAAAAAGGTGAGCACACAGGAAGATAGTGGTCACCTGTAAGTTGAGAGTACAGGCCTCAGAATGATACTACCTTAGTAGCACCTTCACCTCATAACTGTACCTGCATAACTGTAAAACATAAATATTTTGTTGTTTAAATTACCAAATTGGTGGTATTTTGTTATCACAGCCCAAGAAAATTAATACAACTACCAAAAGAATCTTTTCAAATGGGAGAAGATAAAGATATTTTTGGAAAAAGAGAAACATCTTAAGAAGCTTTCCACTTAGTCATATTAAGAAGGTACTAATTAGACAAAAATAAATAAAATCAGTGCAATCCAGGCATGTTGTTACAAGACTATAATCCCAACACTCAAGAGGCAGAGGCTGGAATCATGAGTTCCAGGCCAACCTGCACTACACACTTGAGACTCTGTAAAGAGAAAAAAATAAGAAGAAAAAAGAAAAGAAAACTTCTAAAAATTAGAGGGTACAGAATGATTTCAAAAATTACCAAGTGAAGGAATATAAGTTAATATTTCCTGTAAAATAATAATAACAATATTGTATGGATTAAATATGTCATTATGTTTATAATTAAGATAGTAGGTATATATGTGAAGTCACTTGCATATTCTAGTCCCTCTTCTTTGGAGACTTTGATGAATTCAAAAGATATTTCTAATCTGAAAATGTCACATTTATGTGTCTCACATTTACCTGATACTTTTATGAATCCACTACATGCATATTTTGAAAATAGAATTTTAATGTAGTTTTAGATTTGCAGAAAAGTTGTGAAGATAGTATAGAAACTTCCCATAGAGAAGTTTCATAAGAAATTTCTCCATACTTGTTTCCCTTATTGTTTTTATGTCTATCCATATTTACCACAATAATCAATATTAATATGCAATATTATTAATAACTCACCCCTAGCTCATTTTTTAACTTTTTGAGACAGGGTCTCACTAAATTACACAGATTGCCTCTGGTCGCAAACTTGTGATCCTCCTGCCTCTGCCTTCCAAGTCACTGGGATTCCAGAGGTGGGCCATGGAACTGGGAGGGAAAAGACTTTTGAAACTAGAATTGCCAGAATGTTTTGAGAAGGCAAGACTTTGTTATGTATGACTTAAAGTTTGACTTGGATCAACAATGTGGAGAGGAAAGAATATTTTGCAGAACAAACATCACTCTGTATGGAGGTATGAATGCAATAAATGACCTTGGAGACCAGTAGGCTAGGACTCCACAGGGCCTGAATGATCTGTGTCATGGAGCAGAGCTAGCTCTATGACTTTATCTTGTTTTTTGTGCCAAAAACTACTCAGAAGAGACACTTTTGGGGATTCAGGAATCATTTTTGACACATAACTGATGGGTATAGGATAAAACATTACAGAATACAATGACCAGGATAGTCTATGGCATTTACATGAGCTGTTTTAGGTTCATATGTTCAAGTGAGACTAGTAGTCCAATGAGTAAAGTTTGATAATCCTGGAAACATGAAGTTTTATCCCATCTTTAATCATAATGCAGCCCTAAAACTCCTTTTTTGGGTGTGGTCTTTGAAAATGGAGTATTAAGAGAGAAGGTTAAATGTAATTACGCATTTCAGTGGAGAAATATTTTTGCAAGAACAGATTTTTATGAAACTCTTCATGAAAACCATTAGGAAGTCATTTATATAGGGTTTAGGGTTTCTTAATCTTCATGAGGAGCTGGGATTTAGCTCAGTTGGTAGAGTGCTGCTGTGCAATCTCTGAGGTCTTGGCTTTGATTCCCAACACCACAAAAGTGGGAGAATGTGGCAATCCACTCCCAAGGCAATTTTGAAACAGTCAGCCATTGAAAACCCTATGAGAGTCACTATGAGTCAGGCATGACTTGAGGACACCTAACAACAACAGCAATCTTCATGAGAAAATTGTTTTCGTGGATTATGTGATATAAGAGAGGCTGAGTTTCTTATTTCCTCTGTAGTGCTTCAGAATTTGTTCACGATAAGTCTTAGGGCACACTGTACATCAACCACAGAACTGCATTAGCATTTGCAGAAATACAATTTTAGAAATTGAATCCTAACACAAATATTCAGATCTAATTTCCACATCTATTTCTTTCTTGGTTTTTGTACAGTCTATGAGTAAAGAATAAAGCAGTAAGCCAGAGAGGGAAGAGATCAATTTGCCATTAGAAAAAGATGCTTGGGCACTTCATGGAAGAGAGAGTATAAAAAATCCAGCTTTCTCATGGGTGACAAGAACAGAAGACTGCTGTATCACCCACACCACTCAGTGATCTTTGGAGGCTGATAACAAGGCTGGGTGAAGTCAGCCTTCAACCTCTTCCCTGCATGGCTCACAGAGCCAAGCATCCCTAAACAGCACACTGAGCTTGCATAGGAACTGTGCCACAAGGAGCATGTTTCTTTTTGTTAGTTTTTTAAAATCGGAAATGTTAGCTAAGTAAACCTTTGTATGAAGACATTCATTGATCACTCAGGAATTAGGATGGAAGAATGGGTTTATGCTGCATGTTCTTAGCCCAAATTTGCTTATTTTCACCACAAGAGGAAGAAATATCCCACAGTCTTCTAGACGCCTTTGTTGTTGTTGTTGTTGTTGTTACGTGCCCAACTCATAGAGATCCTATGTACAACAGGAGAAATAGTATTTTTAGTGCTTCTCTGCTATTTATATGATTTTCAATGGCTGACAGTTTTTGTGAGTGGGTGGCTTGGGCCTTATCCCAAGCGTACAGCACGTGGTGTTCCCAGGTGGTCTCCCATCCAAGTACTAACCAGGCTCAACCCTGCTTAGTTTCTGAGATCTGATGGGATCAGACACCACAGTGATAGGGCTGCAGGCCTTTCTAGAGGCCTAGGCATAAATAAATCTCCGTTGTATACACACACATACACACACGCACACATATGTGTATGTGTGTATGTATGTAGGTATATATATATGTACAAATATATACATATATATACATATACATGTATATATACATATACATGTATGTGTATATATATACATACATATATATACATATATATATATATATATATATATATATATATATATATATGTTGTTGTTGTTAGGTGCCCTCGAGTCGGTATCCAACTCATAGCGACCCTCATAGGGTTTTCAATGGCTGAATGCTTCGGGATTGCCTTGGGAGTGGACTGCCAGGCCCTTCTCCCATTTTTGCGGTGCTGGGAATTGAACTCGGGGCCTCAGAGACTGCAGCACAGCGCTCTACCCACTGAGCTAAATCCCAGCCCATATATATATATATATATATATATATATATATATATATATATATTAGGAAACTTGTAAATCCTTTCTCTGCAAATGTTTCTAAAAATATCTGGCCACTGTTAACTCTTCTATTCTCTTTTACTGTGACTGACCTTTTAGATTCCACATTTTAGATCATACCAGGAATCAAAATGAAGGAAATGAGGAGATGTTCAAAGGGTACAAACTTATAAGATGAATATATTCTGGGAATCTAAACTAGAACAAGTTCTACAGTTGGTAATAATATGTTGTGTACTTAAGATTTGCTAAGAGAATAGATCTTAATTATTCTCATCAAGAAAAAAATGATATCTATATGAGGTGATGGATAAGTTATTTAAGTTAATTGTGGTAATAATTTTACAATATATATGTATATAAAAACATCACCTGGTCTACCTTAAATATATATAATGTTTGTTTGTCAATGATACTGCAATAAAGCTGAAAATAAATAACTCAGGAAAATGAAGAAAAAATAATGCTGTATCATTATACTGTCCAATACACACTAACCACATGTGGCTATTTAAATTTAAATAATTACAGTTAAATAAAATCAAATACTTTTTTCCTTGCTCTCACTCTCTACATTCAAACATTCAGTGGCCACATGTAGAATATTTTCATCATCACAGAAATTTATCTGGGGCAACATTGCTCTAACTGATGTTAGAAAATTGGAATAGAAGGAAGGTGGGCCCTTGCACATAATGAGTGAAGCAGTCTGCTTATCTACCCTCCACGTTTCCTTCTAAATGTTATCATAAAGAGAGATACACTATTTTCAAATCTAAAAAATTTAATTTAAGAAAACTTCTGGCCATCAGTGCCATGTTGCACACCTGTAATCCCAGAAACTGAAATCCCAGAGGCTGAGGCAGGAGGATGGCAAGTTTGAGGCCAGAGACCTTACCTTAAAATAAAAAATAAAAAGGTGGGGGGAGCTGGATGTGCAGTTTAATAGTAGAGCACTTGTCTAGAATATTTCACACCCTAGGTTTAACCTATGGGTACTGAATAGCAAAATGAAGGAAACCAAAACAAAACCTTCTCCCCAGGAATGCACCTGGAAGCCATGTCTGGAATGTCATTATCAAGAAAAAATAAGAAAGATAGAGCCCCTTCCTATTTCCCATCATCTTGTGAAGATAGAAGCCTAACCTAGGCACCTTGCTCCAAGTAGTACAACTACCTTTTAAAGACAGTAGAAATTTTACTTTTTCTTTGGATAAAACCAATTATCCAGGTACAGTGGCTTCACTCCTGTAATCCTAGCAACATGGGAAGCTGAGAGGAGACTCACAAGATGGAGGCCAGAGGCATCTTGCATAACTTAGGGAGATTCTGTCTCAGGATAAATAATTTAAAAAGTGAAAAGAAAAATTAATGTGGGGCTGGGGGTGCAGCTCAGACGTTGAACACCTGCAAAGTACACACAGAGCCAAGGTTCAACCTTCCAGTATGGAAAGGAAAGGAAAGGAAAGGAAAGGAAAGGAAAGGAAAGGAAAGGAAGAAAGAAAGAAAGAAAGAAAGGAAGGAAGGAAGAAAGAAAGAAAGAAAGAAAGAAAGAAACAAACAAACAAACAACGGATATCCTATGATTTCCTTCACTTTAGCCCTTAAAATTTCAGCCTTTTAGTTTAGCAAGTAAGTTATATCTTCCCTATTCCAGCAATCTTAGTCTTTCTTGCTTAAGTTTGGTGAAATTTTTGTTTTGAAAGAGTTAAGTGGTGACCTTCAGCTTGTGCCACTATTTTTTTGCTATAAAGGTGAATGTCCAAGTTCTTTCTATGTCAGAGTTGAAATTGGAATTAATATATACTTTTATAAACACTATCATCCAGCTAGACATAATTGACACTTTTATAACCCCAAGCAGAAAAATATAATATTTCTTCAAGTGCACATAGTCAGAAAGACAGACCTTGTTCAGGGCTGTAAATCACACCTCAATGAAAATTTTAAAATACAAATCATATGAGATATATTCTTGAATCAAAAAAATACTGTAACTTATAACTTAAAAAAACTGGAAAAATACCAAATACATATAAATTAAGACATCCTATGTAAGTCAAGCCTGCAGCTATACCAATGTGGCCTCCCATCCCATTAGATCTCGTAAGCTAAGCAGGATCAGACCTGGTTAGTACTTGGATGGTAGAAGGCCTGGGAACACCAGGTGCTGGAGGCTTGGGAGAAGGATCTGGCAACCCACTCCCAAAAAATTATCTGCCATTAAAAACCCTAAGAATAGCAGAGAACCACTGTCAATAGTGTTTTACCTATCATACACAGAGTTGTTATGAGTCTATCACTGCCTGGATGGTGCCTCATATAAGACAAACAAAAGTCAATGGAGAAATTTTTAGAAATATGACCTGAACAAAAATGAAAATACAAAACTCAAAATTTATGAAATATAGCCAAAATAGTGCTTAAACATAAACTAATGCATTGAATTCTTACGTTAGAAAAGAAGAAAAGTACCCGGCATGGTGGTGCACACCTTTAATCCCAGCAGTTTGGGAGGCAGAGGCAGGAGCATAGCAAGTTCAAGACCAGAGGCAGTCTGCATAATTTAGTGAGACCCTGTCTCAAAAAGTAAAAAAAAAAAAAAAAAAAAAAAAAAAAAAAAAGGCTGAGAATGCAGCTCAGTTGTCCAGCACTTGCAAAGCAAGCAAGAATGAGGCCCTGGGCTCAACCCCCAATAAAAAAAAAAAAAAAAAAAAAAAGAAAGAAAGAAATGAAAAGAAAAAGAAAAAAGAAAGCAAAAAGAAAAAAAGGAGAAAAGTTTCAATCTAAATCTTCAATTTAAGACATCAGAACAGGAAGAACACATTAAACTCAAGGCAAACTGCAAAGCAAAACCTCAAGTACAGTTGTCCAGTTATCCAAATGACATTCTGAAAACCCATGAATTAATAGCACTCCTTTTTCTTAATTTTAATCATTTATTCACAGAAGAAAAAAGTAATTCATGCATAGTTCTGTATTTACATAATTAACAAGCTAGTGGTGTGAAAATAATTATATTTACTTTCTAATCCATTTAGAAATGTCTGTTTATGGGAAGTAGTAATACTAAAATATGCAGGCCATTCAAAATGTAAATATTGGTTTCACTCACTGTGGAATGATTCAATCTAGCCAATTTTATATTAGCCCTTGTGATGTATAATAATAATGAGCTACTTGAATTCAAATATCAGTGTTTTTAATGACCTCTGTTAATATTTACACAATAAACTGCTGCATTTTATATACTTTATACATAAACATAGCCTAAAGTACTTTTTAGTTTTATAATAATGTAATAATCCAAATATCTTTTCTGAATGTGTTCTGTACTCACACAGCAAAAAGAATAATTTTTAAAGAAAATGCAATAATTCTAGCATGTTTATATGACAGGATCTGAAGGGCAATAAGGTATCATTTCAATATCACCTTACTTTGGAGAAGAGGTTGCAAGGATATTGTTGAAGTTCAAATTATTCTTGGGAAAGGGAAATTAATCTTTCAAAACACTGTGATCATACAGAACGAATCAAACACTATTAAATAAGACTAGAAAACAAACATTGTCCATATTATTTTTATCTTTTTTGTAAGACATAAGATTTTAGGCAAAACTCTGAGGGCAATTGAAGCAATTGTATGAATTGTAGCTAATTGTTGTATCTAATTGTATCTAATATGTTGCTGTTGTTGTTGTTAGGTGCTGTCCAGTGGTGTTCGACTCATAAGCAACCCTCATAGGGTTTTCAATGGCAGATTGTTTTGGGATTGCCTTGGGAGTGGGTTGCCATGTCCTTCTCCCATTTATCTAATATAGTATCCTAAAAAAGTCATTTTCCAAGTTTTAAAGAAAGAATTGAGTGCTGGGTGTGGTGGCGCACGGCTGTAATCCCAGCGGCTGGGGAGGCGGAGGCAGCAGGATCGCAGGTTCGAGACCAGAGGCACTCTGTGTAACTTAGTGAGACCCTGTCTCAAAAAGTAAATAATAATAATAATAATAATAATAATAATAATAATAATAATAATAATAAATGGGCTGGGGGTGCAGCTCAGTGGTCCAGCACTTGCAAAGCATGCAGGCGCGAGGCCCTGGGTTCAATCCCCAGTACCGGAAAAAAAAAAAGAATTGAGAAATACTTATTCAATATAAACATTACAGTAAAAAATTAGATTGTCTTTCCCTTAGTAAGCTCTGTGAAGAAGAGATGATAAATACCGTTTTCTACTTACGTGATGCCCTGCCTCTACCAATAGCAAATAAGAACATTTTTATCCCCAATGATAGGGAGTCAAGGCTAAGAGAAATTTGTACAAACACACTTCATATATTCTTTTGGTCTCCACATGTACTTTAGTTACTTTTCCACAGTTGCCACTCTGTTCAATCTAATACATAAATATTTAAGCCTAGCCACTTCTTTGGCTCTTTAGTTTTCTTGTGAAGCCTCCCTTGCACATGTAAAAATCATGAAATAAAAATTGCATAATTTTCTCTGGGTAGTCTGTTTTATATCAGCCCCACAAAGAAATCCTAAGAGGGCAGAGAAGGACATTTACCTTCCTACAACTGAAGAAAAGGAACTGGTTTAGAGTAGATTAGTCACAGTCATTTAGGTCCAGCTCTGACACTTCAGTAAAGTAGAACTCATTCATTCTTAAAGAAGTATATTCATAAAGGATTGAACAACTAAATAGAACTTATAAAAGGCATGGAATTCTTTGTTCTACTGTAAAATAAAAAGGTTACCTAACCATGTGAAGCCTATTTGCAATCACACAATTTAAATGATGAATGAGATCCTAAGTTAGTAATTGCCTACTTTAAGGTAGGCACTTTCAGAATATTGGCAAATATTCTCACCAAGATGCAAACTAAGTTTAAGCCAATGCAATTTATGAAGAAGGAAGCAATACCTTTCAAAAATGTAACAGAAGTAGCATTTTATCTTCTACTAAAATTTATAAATTCATTGTTTAAGAACTACTCTAGTTTTTTTCATTGAATTATACAAATTTAGGAGTATGATATTTCAAGTTCTGTTTCAATGGCAAAACACAGTGACACATTATTTATTTGTTTTTATTTGTTTGTTTTTATTTGATACAGGATCTTTCTGTGTAACCAGGCTGGCCTGAAACTTGCTCTGCAGACGAGGCCAGCCTCGACCTCACATCAGTCTTCCAGCTTCAGCCTCTCAAGTGCTGGCCATAGTGAGGATTTTTAAAGAGTTTTATTACATGTCATTATGTTAAAGAATAGACCAGAATTACTGAATATATATTAAAATAGATAATGGGAGGCATATAATTATCAAACAATGTCAACACCAAGGTACTCTTTGTTCAGTGTGTAAAGACATCATCAGAATCTACAATCCCCTATGTCCTGAACCCCTTAGGGGCTATTCTGCTCTCCAAATTGGAAGATATAGGTAAAATATAACAGATGCATGTCATGCTGTCCAAAAATGAAGCATATTGCTTTAGACATTTTATTAACTTACTAGGGCTGGCATAACAAAGGCCACTGAGTGGAGGACTTGCAGAAATTTATTTTTCACATTTGTGAAGGCTGTAAGTTCCAGATCACGGAAGCAGAGGGCTAGCTTCCTCTGAGGCCTTCCTTTCTGACTTGTGATGCCTTCCCTGTTGCTCACTCATCATCAACTTACCCTTCTGTGCACTTGTGCCTTCCTCTGTTGTCATTCTATATGTCCTGATATTCCCTTATAAGGACGCCAATCAAATTGAATTAGGGCCCATACAAATGGCCTCATTTAACCTAATCATCTTCTCTAAAGGCCCTGTCTTCAAAAGCTCAGATTTTAAGGCATGGGAAATTAGGGCTTCAGGATAGGAAATCTGGGCAGCACAATTCTGTATATAAGAGTCTCCTTCTCACCCACACCCTCCTCTTCCTCACCTCCTCCTTTGTGAGCTAAAGAGAAAAGTAAATTGATTATCTCCATACTAATACATATAATCCCAAATTTAGCCTTTGAAAATTCACCTCACTGCTTTTCAGTCTATCTGAATTTGCCCAATCTTCAAGGCTCTACTACAGTCCAATTTCTTACCCTAAATCACTCCTGGTTACTTTAGATCTTACAGACCTCTCACTCCTCTCACCTACAGACCTTGGTGCTCTCAGAATATCCCAAGACAAAAACATAGCCTGGTTCCTAACAGGCACAGCACATCAACTTCAGGCGTGAGCTTCTGGCTAAGTAGATCTTGAGAGATAGAGTTATACAGTTTTATAAAGCATTCTAGAAGATTCTGATGAGGTCCCCTTGCACAGTGAAGTCTCATTGCACATTTCCTCATGTTCTATAACATATGGTGATATATCCAGGTATGATATTTTCCATGCTTTTAAAATTCTTTTGTTTATATTCTCATTTTTGCACATTTTCTTGGATTAGATTCCAAAGATGTAAGGAAATAGACCAACTACATCTTATATTTATTATATCTCCCAATATGCTACTGAACATACAGTAATTACATGTTCATATTTTTGCTTGGTGAGCAAGTGAATTAATTCCCTTTAAAAATAACTAATTGAATCTCTAAAAGAGATTTCTTTAAATTTATCCATCCACCTAAATTTAGGGTAAAAAATCTATCAACTTCTAAATTGTGAAAATCACACATTTTTAATTTTCAAAGAAAGGAATATTATGAAGCAGACATGCGGGTGCACATCTATAATCCCACTGATTTGGGAGGCTGAAGCAGAAGGATTGGAAGTTTGAGGTCAGAGGCAGCCTCTGCTCAATTTAATGAGACTGTGTCTTAAAGCAAACATTTTTTTAAAGGGCTGAGGATGTAACTCAGTGATAGAGCACTTGCCTAGCTCAAGGCCCAGAGGACATGAAAAAAAAAAAAAAAAGAAGAAAGAAAGAAAAAGAGATAGAAAGAAAAAAAAGAAAGAAGAAAGAAAGAAGGAAGGAAGAAGGAAGGAAGGAAGGAAGGAAGGAAGGAAGGAAGGAAGGAAATATTGTGATGCAATTGAATTATCAGCTATGTCCCAAGACTCAAACTGCTCTTTATTCTTGTTCTGTAAACATAGTTATGATTTCTGTCACATTTTATTATATTATTCTCTATGAGATTAATGATTTTAGTAACTTTGTGTTTTAAAATAATAGGTTTATTAATATGGAAGAATATTCATCAGGTATCAGTAATTTTATTCCTTTGAAGGCTGCATTTATATATAGCAAACATGAAATATTTACAAGCAGTGTTATGTATTTTATAAATAAAAATTATATCAACAAATAGTAAATTATTTCATGTAGAAATATGACATCATTTAAATGTTATAGAAAAGATATTTGAAAAATCCTACACCCCTTTATGATACAAATCCTCAACAAGTTAGATGTAGAAGAAATGTACTTCAGTTCAATAGAAGCCATGTGAAAAACTCACAGTTAACATCATACTGAATAGTGCAAGTTGAAAGTTTTGCTTGTAAGATCTAGAACAAGACATCGATACTAGTATTTCAATTGAACACAACACAAGAGGTTATACTCTAAACAAGACAGAAAAATGAAAAACTTCTAAATTGGGGGGAAAATATCCCTATGTACAAACATGATCTTATATTTAGAAAACCCTAAAGACTCCACCAAAAAACAGAAGCAATAAATTCAGTAAAGTTATACAAAATCAGCATACAAATAGCAGAAGCCTTTCTATGTACTAGTAGTGAACCCTTTGAAATAGAAATCATAAAAATAATGCCATTTATAATACATATGAAAATAAATAAAATGCCTAGGAGTAAATTCAACCAAGGAGATAAAAGATCTGTATAATGAAAACTGTAAGATATTGATGAAAGAAATTGAAGAAGATATATACAAATGGAAAGATGGTCCATGTTCATGGATTTAAATGATGTGCATACTCTTCAAAGCTATCTACAGATTCAGTGCAATCCCTACCAAAATGCAAACAAATTCTTTACAGAAACAGAAGAGAAACAGAGCAGAATAGAAAGCCTAGATATAAATTTACATGCTTACTCTTTATTGGTTTTCAGCAAAATGACAAAAATGCATATTAGGAAAAGCATAGTATTGAATATTGAGCATACTATTAATTAGTATTGAGAAAACAGATTATTCACATCCAGATGAATGAAGTTAGACCATTATTTCTCACCATATACAAAACTCAAAATGGATTTACAGACTTAAGTGTAAGGCTTGAAACCATGAACTTACTAAGAAAATATTGGAAAAATCTTTATTAATTTGATCTGGGCAAAGATTTTTTAGATAAGACCTTAAAGTCACAGAAAATTCACCAGTATAAGTAATATTTTACATGATTCAAAAGGAAACAGAGACCTAAGGATTTTAATAGATTTTAATAGATATATAAAGTCACTCAGACTAGCAATGGCATAATTGGAGCACAATCTAAATGTTCTGACTTTCACTCCAAAGCCTGCTTTTTTGTTTTTTTAAATTTATTTTCCACAGCCTATTATTATTTTATTATAATAATATATCTAATATAATAATGAGGATTATTATATCCTCATTAATTATTATTTAATAGTATTTAATAAATTTCTGAATAATAAAAATAAGGGGAAATTATGACATACCAATAATAAAAATTAAAATCATATAACCAGGTATATTTTTTGAGTTATTTTTGTATATAATTGACTACCCTGTTAACTCCAAATTTAAAAGAATACCTTGTAAACTAACATGAAACCAATTATTGTAAACTCAACAATGCCTTCCCAAAGATGTCCATGTCCTAATCCTGGGAATATGCAAAAGTTTTCTTATTAGAGAAGAATTATAACTGCTACCCTTTTGATTACATTCTTGAAGGGCTGTCTCTGCTTATATTTCCTCCTGGACTAAAATTAGAAATGTCTCTCAAGAGGAACTGAGCAGTATAGCATTCTGTAAATTTTATATGGTGAATTGTTCTACAAACTTTATAGTTGAAGAATACTAGGACTTCATATAAAATCCTTAATGTACATTTTGATCACAGAGTTTTATAAAAATGCTTCTGTATTACTGTTTTGTTTTGCATGTTGATCTTTCTAATCTGATACTTTAAAACTGCACATTATTTGATCTTTTTCCTGGAAGCCTTGAGGATTTTATCATCAGCTATAAATTAAATAGATTTACTAGAATATGTTTCAAAGATGATTATTGTAAATTGTTTTCCTTGGATAGCTGGTAGTCCCTTCCTATAAATAGTTTCTGGCATTGTTCAATTTATTGAAAGTTTTCATGGATTATAGTTTTAAATACTGGCTCTATACTAGTGTTTTTATTCATCAAGGACTAAAATAATATTAGTATCACTCCTTTGGCTAGTATTTCTAAGACATTCTCTATGAACTTCTTTGCTATTTTTGGTAACATTTCCATTCTTTCGTTTCTCTTGCTCTAATATTCCTTTTTATATTTCATGTGAGTATTTTCTTCTGTGCATCTGTAATTTATTCTTCATTTCTGAATTTTTCCCATTCTTTCTTAGAGGAATATTATTTACATTTTATAGACTTTGAATTTCTGATTGAAGGTAGTTTTTCCTATGCAGAAATATTTCTTTAAATATACAGTACATAGTCAGACGTATTACAGGCAGTGCTGCATACCAGTAATACCAGCAATTTGGGAGGCAGAGGCAGGAAGATCACAAGTTCAAGGCTGTAGACAGCCTCCGTAATTTAGGGGCAACCCTGTCTCAAAATAAAAAATTAAAAAGAGTCTGGGAGTGCTGCTCAATGCCATAGCACTTGCAAAGTATGTGCAAGGACCTGGGTTCAACACCCCCACCCAGTACTCAAAATAAATTAATTAATTTAATTAAAGTATACAGTATGCAATTCTGCTTATAATGTTTGATTATAATTTTCTTTTTCCTCATATATTGTCTTCAGAGGTCTATGTGAATTCAACAATACTTTTTGTAACTTTAAGAGGATTCAGGTATTTTTACAATATCCCCTACTAAAATCTCATTTTCTTTTTTTCTAGTTTCCAAAGTCCAAATTTTCTAGTGATTTTTCATTTAACTCTCTGTTTCAATTCTGGAACAACCTTCCAAAGCTGTGCTTGACTTTTGTAAAGCTGTGGTTTACAAGTGTTTTATTTTTCCTCTATTCTTTTTTCCTTTTCACCATCCAATTTCTTGTGGCTACTCCTTTTTCTTTCTGGTACTGCTGTTTTGTTTGGTTGGCTTTCCCCTGGAGACATTGTTAAAGTCTTCCTGTAAATCACACCTGGCACTCATGCACACTTTGAATTCACTTTCCTGTAGTTCATGCTCTGATCTGCCTAGATATTGTGAAATATTTCCAGGCTAAGGAAGGATTTAGGATTTCTAGCCACGCCTTTTTATTCTGAACTTCCCTTACACTTTCCTTACTACACATTCCACTGTTTGCCTCATGCATCTTTTCCAGATTCTTTATTACAAAGATTTAAAATCATTCTAGAAGATATATTCATTCTGGAACACAAGAAATTAAGCAAGCAATTCTTAGATTTTCTAGCATACAGGGATATTGAAGAATATGATAAACATTTATATCAAAATATGATTTATCTGGCACTCATGCATATATACACATGCTATATATTTGGGTTATTCCATAATCAGAAATGAATGTTTTCAAATATCACTACTTTTTGTGAATAAAGATAATTTTTTTCTTTGTAAATTTACAAATTTACAATACAACACATGAACATCAGATTATAATTTGGCAGAAAGAATCAGACCTTTTTTCACTGAGGTAGAAACGTAGGTATCTATATTAAGTGTGCAAATAAAATGTACACTTACCATAAATATCCAACTATGTGAAGTAAATGATTAGAAACAAATACCTTTATGCATCTTTACTTCCCCATACTTAATATTTCTTAGGAAACAAATGATACAATTAATATGTAGTAGGTACATATTATCTTTAAAACTGCTAAATTCAAATAGTAAAATCTTATGAAAATATGTTCATGTGAATATAAATAAACAAAATTTTCTTATGAATTTGCACACTATTTCATTATGTGGCAGGCTGATCATCTTGCTCTCAGTGTTATCACAATCCTGTGTTCTCCATGCCATAGGAAAGATAGAGTCAAACAAACCACATTATTTGGACCCATTGACAAGTTGGCTTCAAGTTCATCTTCCAATGAGAACTACTGATAGGGTACTGTACACAGGCAGGGAAGAATGAGCCATTTCTTTTCTACCTAGGAAACAGCTCTGTAAACGGCAGGCAAATGTGGATTCCAAGGCCACTGTTCAGACAATGTGGTTCCAACAGTAGCACTGACATCTGTGCTGTGGTGTTCTCAGCAGCACACTCTCTGGGCCTCTCTATATAGCAGCCAGGTGACTGTGGCTTTTTGTTAATTGCTGCCATACTGGCAATTAATGATGATGTATCTGAGAGCAGAAGTCCTGCTTTCTGTGAAAGAGGTGCTGGCGATTATCACCAGATGTTGATACCATACCATTTTAACATTTCAACCTGTGGGTAATTCTACATATTTCATTTGTTTCTCCAAGGATATGCAGCTGTAGCAGCTTTCAAATGTCATTAATCTCTAGGAATTCACACTCTCCTCTTTGGACTTGCAACAGCTCTATTATTTTTCTTTTTCTAAAAATATACTTTCTACATTAAAATAAAACAAATAATTTTTATTTTCCTGCATAGATACCAACATATATATATACATACATACATACATACATACATATATATATATATATATATATATATATATATATACACATACATATATATGACATATATAGCAAATATGTGTTGTTGTTGTTGTTGTTGTTAGGTGCCGTCGAGTCGGTATCCGACTCATAGCGACCCTCTGTACAACAGGGGAAACACGATTGTCAGTGCTTCTCTGCTGTTCATAAGGTTTTCAATGGCAGGTTGATTTTTGGGAGGGGGTTGCCAGGTCCTTCTCCCAAGCCTACAGCTTCTGGTGTTCCCAGGCGGTCTCCATTCCAGGTACTAACCAGGCCCATCCCTGCTTAGCTTCCGAGATCTGACGGGATCGGATGCCACAAGGCTACAGCTGCAGGCAAATATATGATAAATATAATTTATTATGTACTAAATATATCATTATATATTTTAATATTTGTTCAAGGAATTCCTTATAAGTGGATAATGCTTTTTGCCCCACTTTTTCATTCATAAAAAGCATTCAAGTTAATATATTTAAACATAAGTATTCATATGATCATTGCCTTAGGATATATTCAAGGATTATTTAAATAGTAATGATTAGACAAGAATACATTATTTTATGTGTTTTTCCATATATTCTACCCTAGAGCTTTAGATATTTCTCTTTTTTCAACGTAATGCAGTGCACTTGGGAATTCTGAATGATACAATATGACTGTTTATAATTTGCAGTATTTCAAAAGACTAAAAATCATGGCTGATTGAGCTACTATTAGGGAAAATGTGATATTTTACAGCTTATAACTTAATGATCAAAGATTTAAAATATTTTATAAAGCCAGTATAGATTTTATGTTTAATTAAAAAAAAAAAAACTTTGATGAAAGAAACTCCACTTTCTAAATACTTTCTCTTGCTGAATTGTTGAGATTACTTTGGGCAGTTAGACTAATATGGCTCCAGGAAAGCAGGATAATAACAATCTATCGCTCTTGTTTGACATACATTAAATGCTTACTATGAAAATTTCCACATTTTCTCATTTCAGGGAGCACTAGTATGTTACTAATTTTTTTGCATCTTTAATTTTTGGCATCTTTAAGCCAAAGAAACACTAACAGATAGTTTTAAAAAGTAATTAGATTCAGACAACTTCATAAGTACTTAGAAGCACTGAGTACAAGTTGGTCACTGTACAACTTCTGAAAGTTTGGAATTATATTGGTCATCATAATTTCATGTTTTATTTCACATAGATTTACACAGCATACTCGTTATTATCAAGAAAATAAGGTAAAATTCAGCTTTGCAAATATATGTCATTATCAAAAGTAATCTAATATTGAAATTATGAACTAACTCATAGTAATCCATGCTAAGTACAAGAATGGAAATTGTTTTGCCTTGAAACTGTAAAATACCTCAGAGTATTCTGCTGACTTTACTAAGGTTTTCCCAAATTCCTTGATCCATAGTTTGAGAATCTCAAGCTTAGAGTTGTTTGGTTTGGGGTTTTGTATTTTCTCGAAGCCTTAAAGAACCTGAAGGTCATTGCCATGCTTGGTTTCATAAAATGATTTGCTCAGTTTGGAACGAGGTTATTTCTGCTATGATGAGAGCTTTCTGAAGATTAGCAACTTCTACCTGCATTTAATTTTAAATCATCCTTCAGATAGCTATGTCTGTTAAATCTAGCAGGGTTTGTCACCATTATATTTTAATAGCATCTCCTCTTAAATGCTAAGGATTCCATGATTTTTGTTCTATATTTTATATTTTAATTTCTATATTGTTATGTCATTTGGCTTACTTAAAAACCTAAATTATTCAACATTCTATAATTATTCAGTTGTCAAATTTAGTTATTTTATAATAATGGAACAGATATTTATATGTCTTAAAAGCAACCATCCATGGATGGATGTGTTAATGGATTTTCCAGGAGGTAGCTTTGCTATAGAAGCAAACTGACAGACTTGCCCAATCTTACCATCTGATTGTGTCTACAATGTTACCATGAAGCCAGAAAGCACTCACCAGCTGCAATAGCCATGCTTGGACTTCCTTGCTGCTGAAACTATGAGAAATATATTTATTTTCTTAATAACTTAGCCAATCTCAAACACTTACTAATAGCAACAGAAACCAGACTACAACAGTCAATATAATGCTCATGAAAATCCATAATCTCATAGTTAACAAACATGTAGAATATCATTGTCATCATCTGGTTTCCATTGTTCTTATAGCAGGGTATGCTTATGTAAGGTTTGTGTTAAATAATTATCTGATCAGATGGATTTTAGAGTCTGTATTTTGAAATATTTTTGACCTTACAATTTGTATCAGTTTCTTGAGGCTGCTGTGATAGAATACTAAAGGTAGGAGAATCTTCTCTCTCCTATTCTGATTTGTGCTGATTTGCTGAAAATCTTCAGTTTTCTTTGACTTGCAGGTTCATATACCCAACCTCTTCTTTTATTGTCACAGTGTATTTCTCTTTTTGAGTCTCTGTTTCCATGTGGCTACATACTTACAGTGACACCAGTCATATTGGATTAGTGGTCCATACTACTTGAATGACTTCATTTTAACTTATTTAATTAAATCTGCAATGACTTCATTTCTAAATCAGGTCTAGTATGGAAGTTCTGAGGGTTAGAACTTCACCATATCTTTTTGGAGGACACAATTAAACCCGTAACAGTACTCTTTGATTCATTTTTTAAGAACTTGGATATGTGCTTTAAATTTCATGCATAGAATAATTCTTCTGAGAAATGTGTCTTTCATTAAATAATGTATTTACTAATACTAGAACCTATATACAATTAATAAGTGCTTTTAGATATGTTTATAATTTTATGCGAAGTACATGTAAAAGCATATATCATCTCAAATACAAGTCACATGAAAAATCTAGAAATAAATACCACAGAGATTTGTGTAGAGTTTTAAAACAAAAAAAATGGATTAGTAGCATGCAGAATAATGGAAATGTTGTCTTGGAAATAAAAAGAGGATAGGCTTTATGGTCTTCTTTGACTTTAGCAGCTCACTTTGTTTTCAGAAAAAGTTATCCATAAATAATCTATTGTTCTGTCAATTTTTGGCTTCCTTCTGACATCAAAAATGTCAAGAGCATAAAAAGTGAAAAATTGAAAAAGAATATTGAAGTAATGGGAGGAACTATTATATCAATTATTTCACATAGTCTTAGTAAAGCACAAACTGAATTAAACTGAAAACAAATTTTCTAATAGACCTGTATTCCAAACTTTAAATCAATGTAATTTGCTCCAAATCTGTTGAAGTCTTTAGAACTGCTTGAACAACTTCTGTAGTTGTCTTAACCAATCATTCTGTACCTACTCTATATCTTTATGTACTCAAAAAGTTTTGGATAATTGTCAACAATGGTGTACCTGAAACCCCTATAAAAATGTAAGGAGTACGTCAGGTAGATGGTGTCAAGTCCTGTTATCTAATATTTAATGCCTCAGTATGTTTAGGCAACTATAATATAAACAGGATGGATAGGGTGGCTTATAAACAATGGAAATTTGTGACATTGTTCTGGAGGCTGAAAGTCTTAATATTAAGGTACCAGTGATTTGATATCTTGTGAGTTTTTTCCTCCTGATCCATACACAGCTGTCTTCCTTATCTGATAAAAAAAAAAAAAAAAAAAAAAAAAAAACATCATTTTACTAGCTCCATGTAGTATTCTTTAAAGTCTTGGAAATTTATCGGCAATGTAGAGATGACAAAATAGGTGACTGATAATTAAATTATGCAACATATAAAGTAGAATAATATTCAATCAGCACAAGTTGGTAATGTAGATAAATATTTGTTGACATGAAAAATATCAAGGATGAATTAGTTGACAAAATATTCTTCAAAACAATAATGTATCTAACATTATCACACATATTCATATTAAAGATTTTCAAATACACTTACCTACTTTAATTAATTGATTTGTCTAGGTGATGATATTGAAGGTATTATAAATTTTTTCTCTCTGTCATTGAATACTTATACTATGTACAGAAAATTTTGAGAAGCTCACATATTTATTGATTTTATCGCTTCTACATTTGGCTTGCCTTAAAGTGCAATGTTATACAGGAAAATCCAAGATGCATACTATATTTTTTCCTACAGAGTTGAATCTTTCCTATAGAGTTCAATAAAATTGAAACTGCATTTTCTCATCTATAGAATAAAATGGTAAAATTCTAAATCTTGGAGTTGTTCCAATGATTAAGTAGAAAAATACTTTCTAATATGATCTGTAAACAAATGTGCAATCAAATTTTTGTTGTTTATACCATAGTTGAGAATTGGATAATACATTAAGTTAGCCCTCATCCTCCAAAAAAAATTAAATAAAAGCAGTGTATTAATTAATCTTAAAGTATTAGCATCCCCCAAACCAAAACAAAAACACATATAAATGTACAGAATTAGCAGTATAAAAGCAAAAAGTCTTGGATTAGAAAGAATCAGACTTATAGTTCTAACATCTGTTTCTCCAAGCTCTTATGATAATGTTTTTCATAATTTCTTTCTGTCTTTTATTCTGTTAGGATGTTGAGGTCATCAAAGGGAATCATAGCAGAAATTTAAATTTAAAATCAAACCTAATAGGAAAAAAAGATCATACAAATGGGTATACAATATGTATTCATAATTTCCTATGTGTGAGTAAATAGATACAGGGATAGAAAATTGAGGTAGGCAGAAATGAAGTCTTAATATAGGTTTATTCACTTTCCATATACATGAAATCATTTCTTATTTCATAATAGTCTCTCCTCTGCACTGCATCATCTACTTTTTTAAAACAAATCAGCCAGTCAATTGATACACTGGGTTTCTTAGTACACACTCTTGTTTAAAATTATTGCCTACCATTAGCATTTAGAAGTCAACATTTGAAGCCATTTTGTCTAATGATTTTGTATTTTAATGGCAAGGGGTATTTATTCCTAGAAATAGAATAACATCATTTCTCTCCAATAATCAACAGGGGTGTTCATTTTCATTTTTCTTATGCGTTTCTTCTTCATTTTCATTCCTCCTTTCTCTTTCCTATTGCTTCCTTCTTTCTCCTTCCCTTCCTTTTCCTCTTTTTTTATTTGCTTTCTCATAATTTTGCTCTTGTTTATTCAGGTTTGGAGACACCAGTTTCCTTTGCAGAGCTGAGATGAGCAGTAATGAGATAGGCTACTACTGTGTAACCAACATTGGGCAAGACACAGACTGGTAAGACATCAGTTACAACTATTGGAAGGGTTATGGTTTATCTCATTCAACTTTTTTCTATTTTTTTTCTCAGAAAGATAGTCTGTAGGAACCAATATGGATCTGTTGTCTGTGTCTATGTGCAGAAATAACTCTATGTGGTACCAAAATAGGACTATGTTCTCCTGGAAATACACAATTCTCTAAATATCCCCTTTCTGGATCCACCACAATGCTTACACTAAGGGCATTCATTTCTTTGGCTGCTCTCAGTCAAGGATGGAGCATGGAGGGAAAGCATTAGGACCATTCCTATAGGACTTACACATCTCTCAATTTGTAACTCAACTTGACAACTTTCCATCAGCCTGACTGAATTGCTCACGAGTGCACTTAACATTTCTATCCCATCTATTTTTGTTTCATCTCTTCCTGGGTGTCAGATCTTCAACAACCCTGAAATCTCTCCGTGCCTACTCCTGTTTCCTCTTCATCTTCTCCGGCATAACCCTGTTTCGGCATCTGCTCCTTGAGGGGCCGAACAAGCACATTTGTCAACAAGATTATAAGTGAAAGGACTGAGCCTGATTCTGAAAGAACCAACGTCAGTCATCTTGTACTAAGGAAAATAATTGAGACCATTCTGAAACCATCTTGTAGCTAGGTCATGACCCCATTGGGCCCAGGGGAAAGTAGCTAGAAGAGCCTTTTGAACCCTGAACAAATATGTTAATGTTGTAAATTCCCTATCTCTTACATATGTTAATGTTGTAACTTCCCTATCTCTCACCTCCCTCACCCTCCCTCTTGTGCTGAGAAACAACATATGGTATCCTGTTGATTAAGTATCAATGTAACCAACCCTCAACCCGAAACGTGCCTGCTTCGTGGTTTACGCCTTTAAAAACTCTGTACTTCTACAACTCGGGTCCACTTAGAGCCGCTCCCTTGAGGACTCTATGCTGGTCCCTAGCTCGAGCTAGCCAATAAATTCTCCTTGTGCTTGCAGACGGAGTGTGGTCTCCTTGTGGATCTCATTGGGGAACCGAACTTTGGGCACAACAATAAGATATCATAGAGTATAAATACTATATTTTCTTTGTGTCCACTGTATATACTCAAAACTTCTTACTTAAATTCCAGATAAAATTATGACACTGAACAGCTTTTCATATAAGAAATTCCTTCAGGCATTAGAGACCATGAATAAACATTTTAGGAAACATTCTAATTAGCTTAAAGGATCATTGTGATTTTTTACATACCAATTTCATTAAAGCAAATTTTTAAAAATCATATGAATTTATTTTTATTTAACTATGAGGTAAATATGGGGACTTTATAATGTTATCAAACATGCTAATGCTTTCAATAGTTTTCTCCAAAAACTAAAAGAAAAAATCACCTTGTATCTCCATTGTTGTTGTTGTTAGGTGTCTTAGAGTCAGTATCTGACTCATAGCTACCCTACATACAACAGGGGAAACACTACTGTCAGTGCTTCTCTACTGTTCATAGGGTTTTCAATGGTGGATTGGTTTTTGGGAGTGGGTTGCTGGGTCTGTCTCCCAAGCTTAGAGCAACTAGTGTTCCCAGGCAGTCTCCCATCCAAGAGATGATCTGATGGGATCAGATGTCACAGGGCTATGGCTGCAGGCCTGTATCTCCATAGTTGTGCTTTATTGTTGAAGCTTTTTGAGGATTTATTTATTGAATTTCGCAGTAAATAGGACCAGAGGAAAAACCCAAATCTATATTTATTCCCATGGATATTCTAGGTTATGAGTAAGCTTGAATGAATAGTGAAGTTGACATTTTCTCCCTCAGTAACCCTGTGACAGAGAAGGCATGTGAGAATATCAGTTTCTTAGTTTATTTTTAGCTTTTAGAAGTTGTGTGTGAGGAAATTAGAGTGTGAGGATTAACAGAGTGACATTTACAAAGGCTTCTTAGCATGGATAGTGTATACTTTTTCTTTCACAGTGTTCCAGAAGGTACTTGAATTAGCTTTCCCAGGCTTCCTCTTGGTACCAGTTTCTATCAGATCATCTTATCAATTCCCAAATCTGGGAATTCTTCATGAGGTACTCCCCAGAATAGTTTTAGTAGTGCTACATGATTGTTTTCTTGAACTACATGGAGAGTAATAATTATGCAATATTTATAAGCATTGCAAAATGAAGTCTGTGTCCTAGAAGCAAGAGAAAATATTCTAGCGCTCCAATGCATGCTTTATGTCAATTTGGTACCAGATTTCTGTGGCTACTCATAAAGATTCTTATCACTGATCAGATTCTCCAAAGACCTACTTGTAAAAACACAAATAACATATAAATAAATGTGTTATTCAATGATCTGACCTGTGGTTCTTAGTGTACAACAAATAAGTCCCACTCAGATGCCTGAAGACAAAAACCGTCAAGGGTCTCACATTTTAATTGGAAGCCATCTATTGTGAATATTCTACAGCTACCTGGAGAATATATTCTCCAGCTACCTGTCTTTATGTAACTCCTATGACTCAAAATTAATAGCTTCTGATGTCCAGAGTATTAATTTTAGTCAAATAATATGTGAAGCAACAGTGTTCAGAAGCTTAGAATATAATTTAGGTCATAACAGAATACATTTTAAATATCTGAAAAATAAACTGTATCATATTTTTGAAACTGAAATACTTTTTCCAATTTTAAAATACTATCAATTTGAAAAAAAAGTTGTCTGATAGTGTTTTCTCACTTTATCTTATGATATAGGTATAAATGATTTTCAAATTGAAAATTTATTTTGTTGCTGGTGGCATTCTGGATTTGAACTGTAAACAACTAGAATTTGTACTAGAGCTTGCTAGTGCACACTGATAATCCTAGCACTTTATAGGCTGAGCCATGAGGATTGTGAGTTTGAGGCCAACCTGGGAAACATAGCAAGACTGTGTATAAAATAAAATAAAATAAGCCTTGTAAGAAAACATATTTGTAAAAATAAAAGTGATTTTAGTTACTTTATCAATGGAAAAATAATTACCATTAGAAGAAATATTCTAGTTTTTATCTTTTTTGAATTTTGTATTTTGCTATAGAATTTTATGAACACTTTATAAAGTTGTACACAGTTTGGAGAGAATATTTATGTTTGCATGTGTAAAATGATAATTTTCAAGCAAATTGAAATAGAATTTCAAAGAGGAGGCAAATATATTTTTTCATTTAACCAGAGACCTTATTTGAGTTAGGAATTTTTTTATTACATTAAAAATTCTTATTCAGGCATGATGACACATAACTATATATCCAGCAGTCTGGAGGCTGAGAAAGGAAGATCATGAGTTCTAGACCAGTCTGGGCTACATAGTGACATAGCAAGGCCCTGTCAGAAAAAATAAAATTCTTATAACATTTTAGCGTGTGTGTGTGTGTGTGTGTGTATAAATACTTGAGATTTTGTTTCTAATAAACTGAAAGTTTTGAGAATGAAGAATGTCATGTCTTACTTCATTTTCTGAAACATGGAGCATATTGATTTGCTTATGTTAGGAGCATAAAAATATTGGCTCCATTAAATTGAAATTGAAATTGGTAGGGTAGAGAAAGCAGAATATAAGAGCAGCTGAGAGTCACAAATACCAGCAAGCATCATTTAAAACCACTTCTTTCAACTCTAGAATATTTTCTTTCAGTGGTGTATCTGAGGAGCAGATGACATGATACGAATCAGCACCGGGAAGACAAGTACACAATACACTGGGGAACCATTCTTTAAATTCAGGTCCCCAAAGCCCAGGCATGTTAGGAAGTAGGCTGCACAGCAGGATGTGACTGGTAGGAGAGGAGGAAGCTCCTCTGGTATTTATAGCCACTCCCCATCACTCCTATTATTGCCTGGAATCATCCTGAAAACATCTCCCTCCCCTCTCCCCGAGGAAAAATTGTCTTCTGTAAAATCAGCCTCTAGTGCAAAACAGATTGAGGACTGCTCTTTTAGATCATGGTTATTTCTACCACTCCTCAGCATATTTTAGTTATCCTGTTTCCTTCGTATTTATGATATTGGCTAGGTTAGAATATTAATATTGTACTTAGCCTTCAGGTTTTCCATATACAAGCTGAGAAACTCCAGTTTATAATTCTTACCCTTATGACTTCAAGTAACTCAAGGTGAATATATTCTGAGTAACAACAGTTTAGTTATGTACCCTGTGTGGGTATGTACCATAGTTATGCTATCAGAATTTCTTAAGACAGCAGTTAATTTAAAATTAAATGGTTAAGTGAGGCTTTAACTCTTTTCCCATCAGAACAATCCATTGAAAGATTCATTTATTTTTGCTGTGAGGCAGTATTTGCATTATTGGAATGGAAATCTGTGAAGAGATGGAATAGACTTCAAATTTTTTAAGAATGTAGGCAAAAAAGAAGAGTCATGTTCTGATTCTTTTTCCAAAGATGCTTCATTATTACCTTTCTTACATGGACCTCTAGAAAAGGAAGCCAGCCAATCCTTATGAGTCACAAGCCTATTTTCATTCCTAGGAAGGATGATGTTTTTCACTGAAGAAAGTTGTATGACCCAACCATAAACTGCCTGACTCTGTGGACTGGAAACATTTCCTTACTGAGGTGACTCAGGTGGGTAGTTCTAGGAATAGGCATTCCTATAATGAGAATGAGTTCTGGCACCATTTTTAAACAAAGCCTGTGAATAAATAACAAGGTAATTTGTGTGGGCATGAATGTGTATGTGTATGTACACATACTACCTCGGTGGTCAAAATCACGCTCAGCACAATATATTTGGATGAGAAATTAATAGAAATTTTCCCCAGGAATTTTTTGTTGTTATTGTTTGTTGTTTTGTTTTGGTGGTACTTGGGGATTGAACTGAGAGATTATTTTGCAAGTACTGTTTCACTGGCTGCACCTCCAGTCCATTTTTATTTTTTATTTTTGAGTCAGGGTCTCACTAAGTTGCTCAAATTGCCTCTGGCCCTGAACTCATAATCCTCCTGGCTCTGCCTTCCCCAGGACTTTCCTATGTAGAGGAAAATTTTCTTTCAGTTCCAACAACTATGTATTTGTACTGTACATTCACATTCTATTTAAGCCAAAATGCTTTCCAATATAGAATATGACAGCAGACTGTGTTCTTTTCAGTCTAACAAATGGTAATTGCTCAAGTGGAAAGTTCTTACCTAGCTGTAGCAGGTTGCAGAGTCCAGAGATAATAGAATTTTCCTAAATTATTTGTAAGATTTCTCTTACTTAAATTGCACATTTACCCTCTGCCTAAATTTAGGGATTAAGTCCACTCACTGGAAACTGCATCTTAAGTTAATAAAACGTATGACTTCAGCATCTATTTTTTCTATTTAATTCAACCAAGCATTTATTTTCTGATAAATATTACACAGTTGCATTATATTACTTTTCAGAGGATTTTTCTCTTTATATTTAGGTTGTATGTAGGCTACCTGTATCTTTTATTGATGTGGCTAAGCAATGATTTTCTCAAGCTCTAGTTGTATGGCATATAGGAAGTCAGCTGACACCTGGGTTATGGTCATCCTCCACAGCATCTTTGGCTGTCTTTTACATCATATTGTTGTTGTTGTTGTAGTTGTTAAGTGCCATTGAGTCTAGTGTGATCCATATAGGGTTTTCAATGTTTAATTGTTTTGAGATTGCTGCAGGAGTGGATTGCCATGTCCTTCTCCTGTTTACAAAAATAAACAAATAAATAAATAGCTCTGGCAGAGTATGTTAATGAACACCTGCAATCCTAGCCCTTAGGAGGCTGAGGCAGTAGGATATCTGGACTATATAGCAAGTATCAGGCCAGTCTGGATTATGCAATGAACCCTTGTCTCAAAACAAAACCTATTCAAATACAAAGAAAGAAAGAAAAAGAAAGAAATCACAACAAAAAAATAAAAAACAAGAACAGCTTTGTTTTGAGAAATAACTTTTCATGGATATGCATGACAGCTGATTAAAACAACCACCAAAATTACTAACAAATGATGCATTCCTATGGTAATAACTCAGACTACAGGATAGTTTGAAAATTGTATCAATTTTATTTGCTTTACAAATGCTATTCTTGAATATGCATATTCATACCCATAGAACCTAAATTTACATAGTTGAACCAGAAAGACGTAATTACCAGAAGGGGAAAAATAGTTATGATTTCACAACCATGTAGAATTCAGTACAATGACTTCAGTTTAATATAAAATATTATATAGATTATTGAAGTTATTTGTGGGATAGATACTCCTCACCCCACCCTCACCATTTTTTCTTCTTAGTATTTTCCCTTCTAACTAGCTGTCTATGTGTATAAGCAGAGTGGAATGTCTCTGGATTCTGTGTAAGCTTTCTTCAGCCTGTACATACAAAGGAAGGGATATTAATTTTGTATAAATCCTAACAATCCTATGGACAAATCCTAAATATCCTATGCCTTCTTTTTCTCTATTCTTATTAAAGGCAAATAAAATAAAAATTCAGTAAGCAGAGCTGGAAAGTCATATTCTGCCTTGGTTATGATCTGCACACTTTCAAGCACCAATCAAACAAACTGATGCTTGTTTGCCTTCCATGACTGGGGATTGAGTCACCTACTCAAAAACCATAAGAGCATACCACACTTGGGGAAACCCGCCAAGGCTCCCTGCATAATTACTATGCACTGCAAAAGCAATTCTTTCCCTTTGTGGAAAATATTTCTTTGATTTCCTCCCTTATAGTATGAGGTGATTGGGCAAATCAATCTGTAAATCCCCTCAGGGACAAACATTCTAATTCTTTTATGAATCTCCATTGTTACCTAAGAATATCTACTTGAGCTTGACTTTTCCTAGGAAACAGGAAGGCAGTAGGTGATAATGAAATAGGAAAGAAAAACATTTTCAAAAGTTATGCTTTTACTAATGAAAATTAAAAGGTGTTAAACATGCTTTTAAATAAGGCATTTTCTTAAATTCTAGAGTTGTGTATACATTTGATTTCTTTCCCAGAGGACTTTTATGGCAATTTCTCCTCCGTTCAGAGACAACCCCAAATGCATTGATGTTATTAAGCTTGCCAAAGTGTATTCTCAGTTTCAGAACTTATCTGGCAAATTGACTAGAGAATAATTTCTTTTTTGATTAGAATAAAATATACAGAAAATTTTTCATCTCTTTGAGTTTTTATATATTGAGTTTATCATTTTTATTCAAGATTCTAAAATGAAACGATTTTGTAGCCATCAGGCAAAGATATGTAGAAAGATGAATAGTAAAATTGAATTATTGTCATATATTAAAACCTAACATCTTTTAAAATGTTTCACCAACCCAAATGCTCTTGAACTGAGCTCCATAGAGAATGTTAAATTTGCATTCCGTTAAATTCTAATTAGTGAACTTCAGCTGAAGCTATTTTTGTCTTCCTTATGTAAAAAATGTCTTCCTCGTTGTATATTAAATATTTTATCAATATTTTGATAACATGTTGATAAATTTTTAAGATTTTGCAATTGTTAAACATTGATGCCACATGTATCATCTTCTTTATTTCCTATTATACTGCATTACAACTCTTATCATGAAACTCCTAAAAGTTAATTCAAAAATCATTTTAAGACAGTGATTTATATGAAAAGTATTCCCCTTTGGCACTGTTATTTTGCTTCACTAAAGATCAATTTGATGGGATGTTATACCTACATTTATATCTATGTGGATACATTAAATTTCTTTCTATGTTCAAATTTGATCAAAATTTAGTAGATATAACTATATATTGTAATGGTGCTTTTGATATTGATAAAGAATTTTCAGTTTTATGTTCAGTATAGTTTTCTTCATAACTGGAATCAGACTTAGGGATTTTCTATGAATTATATTTCTTAAGATATGATGCAGAGAACTTTCCTCATATGAAGATATAAATCTTGTTCACTACAGATCACCTTTAAGAATTTGCTATGATTTTTTCTACTATGATTTAATGAACAAGTCGATATCTAATGGTCACTTAATCCTCAATTTTAAAAAAATATTTCAAAAATGTAATGTATTTCTAGTGGCATGTCTACCTTTCAAAATATTTTAGGAAGTATCTCTGAATTTTAATGCAAATTTTAAACATAACAGATAGCATGTTATTTCTTTCCCAAAACACTGAACTAACTAAAGTTCCTCTGAAATCTCCATGGGGGATTTCCCACAACTTGGCCAATTCTGAACTTTATCAAATGTATCCACTTTTCTTCATTTTCAACTTGAATTCTATTGGATATATATATATATATATATATATATATATATATATATATATATATATATTCTATTGGATATATATATATATATATATATACATACATACATATATATATACATATATATAAACACACACACACACATATATATATATGTTGTTGTTGTTGTTAGGTGACGTCGAGTCGAGTCCGACTCATAGCGACCCTATGTACAGCAGATCGAAACACTTGCCGATTCTGTGCCAGGCAAACAATCTTATTTATGTTTAAGCCCATTGTTGCAGACACTGTGTTAATCCATCTGGTGGAGGGTTTTCCTCTTTTGCGTTGACCTGCCACTCTTCCAAACATGAGGTCCTTCTCCAGGGATTGTTCTCTCCTGACTACATGTCCGAAATATGTAAGACGCAGCTTGGCCATTTTTGCTTCCAAGGAGCACTCTGGTTGTACTTCTTCTAGGACAGATCTGTTGGTTCTTTTGGCAGTCCATGGTATATTCAATAGATGTCTCCAGCACCACAATTCAAAAGCATCAATTCTTTTTCTGTCTCTCTTGTTCAATGTCCAGCTTTCACAACCATAGGATGCCACTGAAAATACCATGGCATGAGTCAGACGCAC